>JAGFBZ010002338.1:0-44715 GCA_018398805.1 Hirundichthys speculiger
AATAATAAAATAAAAAAGGGTCCAAACAAAGAGTTTTGAAATGTCAAATGTTTGAAATGTCATGTTTGAAATCTCAAATGTGATGGTTGTGATGCCAATGCCTCTGACCACTGGTGGAGTTTTTTTGTGTTTAATTAGTGATGTCAGTCTTTTAATGTAGAAATATATATATGGTTACAGTATAAATGTCCATTGTTTGTAAAAAAAAAAAAAAAAAAACAAACAAACAAGTCATCGACGTCTTCAAATTAAAATTCAGATTAAATTAAAAAAATTAAACATTAAATTCAGACACTTACCTTCATTTGTGGGTCCTTTTATGGAGCACTGGCAGACGAGTTGCAGCAGAAACCTTCACTTGAGTATCAGACTTCAAACAGGGTAGTTTGTCATGTTCGTCAGAGAGATCTGGACACACAAACCCATCTTCCTCCCTTATTCCTTCCTTCCTTTTTTTCTTTCTGTATCTGTGATTCACTGGAAGCTAAAAACTCATGAACTTGTCCCTCTGATCATGGATCTAAATCATAGAATATTTTCCAAGCCAGTGTCATTTTTAACAGGGTCAGTATCATGTTTGCTTTATTTTAAGAGATATTTGTGACATTTTATTCTACCCTTTAATCATTATGAGTGAATATATTAATAACATATCACAAGGTAATTAGAACCAAATGGGACATCTTAAGTGTATATTTGTGTGCAGTATTTAACAATAACTTGATATGATTACAAATGTGGGTCTGGACTTTCGGGGTCAACATGTTCCCCACGTCCATCGCTCAGTCACATGGGAGCAACTTGATTACAATATGAAAACTTTTATATTTCATTTTCTCACAATGTGGCTTGATTCCTTAACTTGATACATTCCTGATCACTCAATCATGGAGCACCCATTCTTTCATTTTCTACCACTTTAAGTTAGCGCCACCTTAAACCATATCAAAATCATTAGTTAACTTGGTCTGTTTGTGAGTAAAGATGAATTGTTGAGGGTTGAGGGTTGGATCAGTCTTGCTGACTGGACTGGATTCCTGCTACCTTAAAGACCTGGTCAGACCTGGGAGAGCAGGATTCTCTTATGTTGTGTGGCATGACATCATCCATCTGTGTCGTGGTTAGGGTTGGGCATGTTATGTTTCCTTGGTGTTTCTTCTTTGTACTCTAAGTTGATCTGCTTCTCTTGAGTTCTGTGTGTTCTGTTTCCAGCTTTACTTTGAAGTTCTGTCTGTTCCTCGTTGTTTTTCACTTCACTTCCTTTTTGCTCATCTCCCTGATTGTTTCCACCTGCGTTTTATTTGTTCCCTCTGTCCTATAAGTCTTGTCTTTCCCCCTCATCCTTGCTGATTCGTCTGTTGTCTTTCTGTCTCTCTTACCCATGTTCCTGACTTTGTTGATGCCTTGCCTTCCTGTCCTACCAAACCTCTCTTCGAGTGATGGTGAGATGAAGCCTCATGAAGCACTTGAGCCAATCAGTTTGAGAAAGGGCTCACTACTCAAAGCTTTATGTGCAAACAACACCACCTACTGGCCGGGTGTATAATCACAGCCAGCTGTATCTATTCAATGTGGCGCATTGAATATTTGTCTATCATGGCCCTTGGGAATGACTATGTGTTACAAAGAATGTATAACCAAATAAATGCTCTACATACATTGTCACATACTGTATGTGTATAATAGAATATGTCTCTGTGTGTGTAAAGTTTCCCAGTATGGAAATATTATGTTATGGCAGGTTATGTAATGATGGTTTTTCGTCACTTTAGAAGAATGTCATGGTCATGAGCAGACAGAGGACAGTGAAAGTGCTGGTCGAACTAGGAAGAGGGCATTGAATATGCTTGTGTAATTTTGACAATAATGTACAGGACAGGGGAGACTTTAGTCATTTTCACTAAGAAATAATGGTTTTCGTTTTAAGCGATTCCTTTTTTTTTTTAAACAACCTTTCCGTCCTTTAAAAATACCCTTTCACATGGTCCAGAGAATGCTGGTGTGCACAAAAATGCAAAAGCAGGATTACATAAATAGCAATTTTTGCTTCTCCCAGTATTCCGGAGGGTTATTAGGAGTTATCAAATGAAAATGTTCCCACACAGGGGAAATCCTCCTCTTCCTAGCTGGCTCCATCCTTCTACCGATCATTCCCTCCTCACTCTCCTATCTCCTAACTTTGAACTCTCTCTCTCTCTAAACTTCAAACTATTTTGAACTCTCTCCAAACCATATAAACACTATCCAAGCTCTATCATCCACTTTATCAAATTGCTATCCAGATGTTGAAATGACCGAAACTCTACCAACATCCCACATCTTTAGTGGAGCCTGAAGGGTTTATGGCGCTGTTGAACCTCGCGAGGACACCTGAACCACTTCCGGAAGCAGTCACATGGTACAGCCAGACAGCGAGGCTTCAGACGTCATCATTTTTTGGCTCCTCCCTAAATAAAGACTTGGTTTGTTAGAGTCTCTTTCCCTCCCCCTCTTTGGGTCCATACTCCTCACTAGTGATGGGTCCAGCAACACCGATGCGTCGGCGCATGCGTCGAGCTCAGAGAGCAACACCCGTGTTGGTAGGTGATGGTGCGCGTTTCGCCTTAAAGGTGGGGTAGGTGTTCTTTGAAAAAACGGTTCCAGCAATCCAACTCAAGTGAGATTTTGAAAATATACACTCCCTCCCTCCTCCCAAAGGCTCCTCCTCCTCCTCTTCAGCTCACCCCTCGAAACCACGCCTTCACACGATTCATGACTACATGAACCATAGGGAGGGAGGGAAGGGTGGGCGGGAGTGCATTGATATTTGATGGACATATTAGGCAGCCAATGAAAGTAAAGATGATTACTTCTTGATTGGTCAGAGTTTTTCTCTGATTATACCCTCTAGACCGGATCAAAACATTTCATTTTTTTGGCAACCATTTTATTTCAGTGGGTGCAATGGGATGAAAAGGTTTTGGCATATTGGTAAAAGTACTGCAAAAAAAGAACACCTACCCCACCTTTAATTTCCTTGTTTCATCCTGTTCCTCTAAGTTTCCACTTGATCTATCTGAATACAAATTAATTCCAAAGTGACTCTTGGTTTCCTATTATATTGTTTTCTGCAGTTAAATGTTGAATTGCTCGAGAGAGCTTCATATTTGAACAAGTCCACCTCCTCAATGCTGAGACATTATAGGGCCAGGCATGAAAATGAAGTCCCAGATACCTCCAGGATGAACTCAGGTACACAGCCATTCTACAACTTATTCACAGTTGCTATATTGATAATTAACTCCTATGAATTTATTCTTTACTTATTTTTAACCATTAAGCTTCCAGGAAGCAGATGCTGGATGAAGCTCTGCTAAATTTCATCCTGAAGGACTGCAGCCCCTCAGCATTGTGGAGAGTGAAGGGTTCAGGGAACTGGTCCAGGTCCCAGGATCCTTTGAGATACTGGGACAACCAGAATGTATCCGCACCTCTTCCGGCTTGCTTTGTAGTGTCTTTGCAGACCAGCATCAACTGTGCCTTGTGAGCAGGTCTTTTCCAAGACTGGAGAACTTTTGTCCAAAAAGCGAAATAGACTGAAGTTCAATACACTGGAAAAAAGTATTTGTTTGAATAAAAATTTGTGAAAAAAAAAAAAAAAATCAGTCCACAAGCATCTTCATTCACAAACACGGTCACTTCGATTTTCAAGTTATGATACATATATCTGCATCTAAAGATATAAAAGATACTTTAGATTTAAATTCAGATGTGCAATGATGTCATATACAATACAATGACTTCATATTGGTCATCACATTGGTGTCAGTTGAGTCTGGCAACTCGGTTGCCTGTAGGGATTTTTAATGTCCAGCAGGTGTCAGTATTCAGTGACACAATATCGACACGTATCAATACAGTTTGGCAATATGTTGAAACGTTCAATGACGTGTCATCAACCCATCACTACCATGCCCTGTCTATATTGGAGTGGAAAAGATAATAAATCTCAGGTTGTTGCTGCAAGCATGCACGTGATAGTACAGCAGGAAACAGCTGGCTCCTCCCTTATTCTTAAAGCTACATTCACTCTGCCAGGCTCACTGTCTGCAAGACAAAGTTTAACCTTTTAGTTTAGATTTTAGTTTGCAAAGAGCCAGAGACAAAGTACAAATTTTAAATTCAACTTTATTGTAATCAGCAGAGGTTCTGTCATGATCATCACCATTACAGTTGCAGATGAGCTGCTGCAGACACTATTTTTTTAATGAGCATTTGTTGTTGTCTGTTTAGCCATGTGTGCATTTTTAAACTAATTTTAGTCATTGCAAAGCTTTAAAAGATTAGTTCTTTCCCACCTGAAATTATGCCTTGCTCATGACTAGTAGTATTTGGTCCTGCCGAAAACAATATATTCTTTGAAAGATTCTCTGAATCTTCATGATTTTATGTTCTGTAGACGGAGTCCTTCAATTTTTATGTTAAGGAACATTTTTTCTGAAGTTGTTCCACAATTTCTGCACGCACTTTGTTGCATATTGGTGAATAACTTCTCTTTACATTTGAGAGACTCTTCCTCTCAAAACTTTTTATACCCAGTCATGTTACTGACTTGTTGCTAATTAACATAATCAGTTGTCAAATGTTTCTCCATTTGTTTTTGATGTGTGTCAGTTACTTTTCCAGCCTTTTGTTACCCCTTTTCCAACCTTTTTGTGTTTTATTATTTTTTATGTGTCATCAAAGTCAAAACGAACTAATCATTTCCATGGAATAGTAAAATGTCTGTTTCAGCATCTGAAATGTTTGTTTGTTTTACACAGTGTCCCAACTTTTTGAAATTTGGGTTTTATAGATACATATTTTCTACTCATCTTATAAATTAAAACAAAAAGATTTCTAGCCTTCACTCCAGGGATTTTGGGCGGCGCTAATGCACGTTCAGCCGTTTTCGAATTGTTCCGTAAATCAAAATAAGACTAGGAGGAAGAACAGAAACGGAATCCTCATTGAGAGTTTGTAAATGTCACCTTTTCAATAAAAAAAAAAAAAAAAAAAAAAAAAAAAAAAAAAAGAACAGAAACGGAAGTCGAAGAAGAAAACGAAGACTCATTGGTTGACCTGTCGTGACGTCAACGAGCTCGGCCCGCCTACGCTCGACCGGTGAGATCAGCGGTGTCAACATGGCGGCGATGGATGTTGTTGTGAACATGTTTGTGGCGCTATGGGGGTTACCACGGATCCGATCTAACTTCCCTTGGATATTTTTGGTGATTTCAGTCGTTGGGTCAATTCTAAAAGAGCTGGAGATCGTTCCGCATACTTATTTCAGCAGCAGCAGAAACGTCTTCAATGTGTAAGTAGAGTAAGAATGTACTGGGTCGTTATCATGTAGTTCATTAAGCTAGTAGCACCTGTCGATAACTGCTGATATGGTTCAAGGTGAGTGACAGAAAGTTATATATTTATATTAAAAAAAAGGATTCCTCTCAGGCACGAGGTATCTTCATGTCTGATATTAAATTTTAGTACATGTAATGGAAGGAATTAAGACTTAGATGATGAATACTGACAAAATCTTTCTAATGTTACTGTCCTTTTACTCTTGTAGGTATTTTGTAAAAGTGTCCTGGGGGTGGACGCTGCTGCTGCTGACACCCTTCCTTCTCCTCTCCAACTCCTCCTTCAGCAGAAGTGTTTCCTTCCTTGGCCGGAGGCTGTTGTCCCTGGCAGTGGCAACAGCTGTCTGGTACATCTGCACAGAGACCTTCTTCTATATTGAGGAAGTTACTGGCAATTGTTATGAAAGTGACACCTTGAGCATTATCAACACGGAGTTCATATCCAAAGCCACATGCAGGCGGGCCGGCTTCCACTGGTATGGGTATGACATTTCAGGACACTCCTTCATCCTAGCTTACTCTGCCCTCTTCATCATGGAGGAAATAGCCCCGATGGCCTTCTTGAGGACATCCAGTCTGTCTTCGCTCCCCAGGATCGTCCTCAGTCTGCTGTATGTGGCCTTGAACCTGCTCATCATTATGTGGGTGTGGATGTTTGCCTGCACCTCTGTTTACTTCCATGACCTATCACACAAGTTCCTAGGGACTATATGTGGCCTGTTGGGGTGGTATCTCACATATCAGGTTTGGTATCTAAAGCCTTTTTCTCCTGGACTCCCCCCTCAATGCCATCCAAAAGAAAAAAAACAACATGCCTAAGCTTAACCCGTACTACCTTCTAGAGATGGTGACTAATTTACAGTTGGCAACAAAACAACCCACTCTGGATACTTGAAGCTGTTTTTGATAAACAAACACAGAGAAAAGTTGCTTTGTATAAGATGACTTATCTGCTGTCCCTCCATACTGTTTTGTAGCTGCTTATCCTAATATCTGAGATAAAAGGAGACTGTTCTGCTGTCCAGAGGGGTTTTCTATGAACAGAGATGAATGCGTTAGTCAGGTTGTGGAGCATAAAACTAGTTCTGCAGTTCTGCACTGATGTTGACTCTTTTAAAATGTCTAGATAAGTGATTCACAGTTTGGGGGCTGTGAAATAATTTGAGGGGTTTTTCAGATGTTTGTGGGGTCTGAACAGGTGGTTATACATTACATCACCTGTGACATTAATTAGGGCTGCACAATTAATCGAAAAATAATCGAAATCGTGATTTTTGGTTGCCACGATTAAAATTTTGAAAATCGTGATTAATTGTGACCATGTACAATGTAGTGTAGGGGACAATGTAGTGACCTGCCTGTGGGCGTTCTTGAAGCTAAGACATGTTTATAGGCTGGTGTTTATGGCCAAAAATCTCTAAGTTTCATGCTTCTGCCTTTTATATAATTTGTCCATCCCTTATGCAATACTTTCTTGGTTACATTTCATATCGTGATTTTAAATAACATTCTGAACAAAAAATATTTTTTATTGTTGAATAATCTTGATTAATAATCGTAATCGTGATTTTGATCCAAATAATCGTGATTATCATTTTTTCCATAATCATGCAGCCCTAACATTAATATAGTTTGTGTAATGTTTTATGATCAGTGTGTTAGTGTGAGTGTGCAGATAAGTTGGTCGGGGTAGGAGTTCATGACACACATCCTTCTTCTAAGTAGGTTTTATTCAGTGTCATAGTTCGGTTGGATTTAAAAAATGTTGTTTTTTCCACTGACATTTTTCATAATTTTTTGTTTATGTCCCAGATAGGACCAACATTTCAATATTGTCATGCATACATCTGTGCTGATGCCTGATAGTAACTCCACCATAACATGTTGATTCAGTGGCAAATACATCTGTAAAAAGCTTATCCATGATGACTTTAATTATATATCAATCTTTTTAACCCAAACTTGCCAGAAAGGCTGAACAAATAACTAGTAAGTGTTTCAGAGCAACTGTACATAATTGCCACCAGCTGAACATGTGCAGCCCATTTTGTCATAGTGCTGCTGGAGTCAATATGCATTCATTTGATAATACAAAAATAACATTACATTTGATCCAGATTTGCTGCCAGTTTTATACTGCTGGCATTGCAACTAATAGAACACAAATTGGAAGAGGATTACTCAAGTGGTATTGATCACAGCGAAGCAATCTAGAATTAATTAAAGTAATCACTGTCAGTGTATCCTTTATTATCGGGTAGTGTCAGAGGTGTTATACTTTTTGATTATTATCTTAAAAGTCAAATGTATCAGTTTTATAAACAGCAGCCATTTGCATGACATTCGTCCATTATTCATACCTGTTTAATCCTACATAGGCTCACAAGGATCTGCTGGAGCATATCCCAGCTCTCTTCAGGTAAAAGGCGGGGTTACACCATGGACAGGAGTGTATTACAATAAAGCCTGTTTAATGTTATAATTTATACAGTAAAACATTTTCTTTGGCAGTTCCTGTCTTGGCTTATTTGCAGCAATAATGTTTTATTTTCCTATATTTTCTTCAGCTCTACATGTATTTTACATGGAAGAAGAACCAAATGACATGTTAGACAGCGGCCTTAGAGTGTGCACAGAGTCTGAAGAAGAACACCTTAGATAACAAAGACAGTGGAGCTGTTTTTTGGTTTTGTCAAGCCAGCTCACACAAATCCTGGTTCTATTGAACTTGTTTTGTAGTGCTCTCTCATCTTCAGCCTCTGTGGCCCTCATGACATGATTATTTTTCTGTCTGGTCATGGTTTAGTTGTGATCAAGTAATTGCAGTTTTTATATGAGTGGGAACACTTGAGAATGTTTACTCTAGTTGTAGAGCACTGATGAGTATATTTGCCGACTAGTATAAGCTAATAGTTTTTGTTATTTATGTTGGAAGCTGCCTTCAGAATGAACACTACAACTCAATGACTCCTCAAGGTAATTTGAATCCTGTAGGATTTAAATAATGTGGTCATTTTGTTATTACTTATTTTTGAATCACTGCAGTTGTATGTCAGCATTGAGTGCAGTTTGCTAAAAGTGCACAAAGTTTGATTAAGAAAAGTAGATAAAATTGAGAATTGTTAAGTTAAAAATATATATATTTTCAAAACTACACTGAACTATTTGTTAAAAATGCCAAACAGCCCAAAGATATGTTTGCACAGAACTAAAAGCAAAATTGTGACAACTGTAAAGATGAAAGGGGACAATATTTTTGACTTGGTGCCTGGAAAATAAGTCAGATGTTAAAATAATGTGCTGAAACATGTAAAAATTACATTTTTAAATGTTATGTTTTGTTGATAAAATAAATGTAAAATTAATTTATTCTTCCAATGTGGGCACAATTCTAGGGATGTTAAATTTAGTGTTGCATCTAGTTTTATTGTCCAAAAAGAGTTTCATATTGTGTGCAGTTTATTTTTTTTCCAACATACCCACATACACTGTCTGGCTGCTATATTCACTGTACAACTAATATATAATGATACATATCTGAAAGCAGTCCCATGCAACTACACTAGACACTCCTGTTTGAATAAACTTTTGTGACTGCTAAAGTGTCCAATGCTTGAGATTACTTTCATGTTTCAAATTAAAGTCATAAAGCATTTGGTAACTTTGGATCCATGGTAATGGCAAAGATAAAAATAAGAAAAAGCCATTTTTTTTGTAAGCAGTATTTTGGTGTGTTTGCATGTGTGTGCGTGTAACCAACAGGAATATTGAGCGTTAATAATATGTTCATTTTATGCTTGCCAAGTTTTAGCAAAAATAAAAATCAAATTGTGTATATTCAGTTTTCATAATTTATTGTCATCAGGCAACTGGATCATAAATAAATGTGTGTATATATATATATGTATATATATATATATAAAGTAAAAAATATAGTGAAATATAATGGGCACAGATCACATCTAGGATTTCTCAGCTTGAACTTTGTGTGATTCAAGAAGTACAGATCAGATCCAACCCTCAGGTTGCATTTCATTCAAAAGAGGTGACAGCTGTGCTCAGTGTGATACAAATTTGCTTACAATGTGCTTACAATGACTGGCTGGATTGGGCATTTCATAAACTTGACCTCCCCAGTTTCATCTGTCTACCTCGCGTAACAACAAAAGTCAACATGCGGCTCAGATATTTCTACAACTGAAAATTTCACACACACATTCATGCATGCATATATATATATATATATATATATATATATATATATATATATATATATATATATATATATATATATATATATAATAATCTTCAGCATCTGAAAAAAATGCAACAAGTATCTTTATTTTTCAAGGCTTGGAATGTTAAAACTATTCCCATAAAGGATAAAAACAAACTGTTGTGTGAGTGCTCGTTGCAAAAATATCTGTTTAACCAGCCAGAAAGTCATAAACAGCTTACAGCTCCAACCATGATAAGTAAAACCTGAAGATTGGAACGTTTAAAAGCACAGCATGTTTTAAAAGACATGTTAAAGCTTAGAGATTAAAAAAAAAAAAAGAAAGAAAGAAGGAAAAGGCCCTCAGTTAAGGTGAATAGAAAATGAACCAAGAAAAGTAAATTGCATCAACAAACAATAACAGTCAGCCTACAGGATCATTTTTTTCTCTAACCATACTTTACTCTTTAATCCTTCAGATAAGTTGTTTTTCCTTTCTTCATAATTAGGTTGTTCAATGTCTATGAAGTCCATTGTTGTGAAATCAATAAGACCATATTTGATTGAAAATATCAAACTGTAAAAACAATATATCATCTGTCAAGAGGAGGTGGTGACAAACAGTAACATCAAATGCTTTTTCTTGCTTCGTATTGCTGAGGGACAAACTCCAACAAACTGAACAGTATAGATGCTTCAAAAGTTATAATTATCAACACATTTATGATTCTGTTGTTCTATTTACCTGTAAATTCTGCCTCTGGGCAACACAAAACCCTGTGTTTTCCTATCACAGAACTCCTATATAGAAATATGGTACCCATGCGAAGTATCACACATCCTACGGCAGAATTTTTAATTATACTACCTGTACAGTTAACTTTTAAAACACCCAAGGTTTGAGACATTTGGACTCCTGCTCAGCAACAAAGAGAGTGACAGTGGATCACTATATGATGCTTTAAATAAAACAACATTTAGTTCATGTGTCTATGTGTTACTGTGTGATGTACAGAGCCTTGCAAAAGTATTCAGCCCCCTTGAACTTTTCATCCTTTTGCTACATTTCAGGCTTCAAACATAAAGATATAAAATTTCAATTTTTTTTGTCAAGAATCAACAACAAGTGGGACACAGTCGTGAAGTGGAACGAAATTTATTGGATAATTTAAACTTTTTTAACAAATAAAAAACTGAAAAGTGGGGTGCGCAACATTATTTGGCCCCCTTGTGTTAATACTTTGTAGCGCCACCTTCTGCTGCAGTTCCAGCTGCAGGTCTCTTGGGGTTTGTCTCTATCAGATCAACTCATCCAGAGACTAAATTCTTCCCCATTCTTCCTGTAAAACAGCTGGAGCTCAGTGAGGTTGGATGGAGAGCGTTTGTGAACAGCAGTCTTCAGCTCTTTACAGATTCTGGATTAAGGACAATGAACAATGCAGGAACAAACCCACTGTTTATAAAATCACATACACTGAAATTTATGGATCTGATTAAATACAAAATAGCGCAAATAATGTTCAAAGCAAGGAATAATCTACTACCAAAAAATATCAGAGGAATATTCACAGAGAGAGAAGGAGGCTACAAGCTTAGGGGAGAACTAAATTTTAGAAAACCTAAAGTAAGAACAACAATGAAAAGCATGTGCATATCGAACTGTGGAGTGACTCTGTGGAACAGTTTGGAGCAGGAAATGAAACAAAGTACTAACATAAATCTGTTTAAAAAGAGATACAAAAAATTATTTATAAATAGGTATATGGAAGAATAAATGGGTTAACTAGGAGTGTGATAAATAAATAAAATAGGGGAAAATGGTATATTATACTTGCTTAAGATATGTTTAGATATTTATGTGAATATTTATGTGGTATATATTGTATGTTGGGAGGGATAGTTGTAGTTACACACGTGGACAAAATTGTTGGTACCCCTCAGTTAAAGAAGGAAAAACCCACAGTTCTCACTGAAATCACTTGAAACTTACAAAAGTAACAATAAATAAAAATTTATTGAAAATCAAATAATCAAAATCAGCCATCACTTTTGAATTGTTGATTAACATAATTATTTAAAAAAACAAACTAATGAAATAGGGCTGGACAAAAATGATGGTACCTCTATAAAATATTGAAAACTATTTGACCCGAGTGACATGATTAACTCAGGTGTGTCCTTTAATTGACATCACAGGTGTTTCCAAACTCATAATCAGTCAGTCTGCCTATTTAAAGGCAGACAAGTAGTCACTTTGCTGTTTGGTGTGAAAAGGTGTGTACCACACTGAACATGGACAACAGAAAGCGAAGGAGAGAATTGTCCCAGGACATCCGAAAAAAAATTATAGACAAACATCTTAAAGGTGAAGGCTATAAGACCATCTCTAAACAGCTTGAAGTTCCTGTGACAACAGTGGCTCATATTATTCAGAAGTTCAAGACCCACGGGACAGTAGCCAACCTCACTGGATGTGGCCGCAAGAGGAAAATTGATGACAAATTGAAGAGACGGATCGTTCGAATTGTATCCAAAGAGCCCAGAACAACTTCCAAAAAAATTAAAGGTGAACTCCAAGGCCAAGGTACATCAGTGTCAGATCGCACCATTCGTCGTTGTTTGAGCCAAAGTGGACTTCATGGGAGACGACACCACTGCTGAAAAAAATCATAAAAAAGCGAGACTGGAATTTGCAAAAATGCATGTTGACAAGCCACAAAGCTTCTGGGAGAATGTCCTTTGGATAGATGAGACCAAACTGGAGCTTTTTGGTAAGGCACATCAACTCTATGTTCATAGACTCAAAAACCAAGCATACGAAGAAAAGAACACTGTCCCTACGGTGAAACATGGAGGAGGCTCAGTAATGTTTTGGGGCTGCTTTGCTGCATCTGGCACAGGGTGTCTTGAATGTGTGCAAGGTAAAATGAAATCTGAAGACTATCAAGGCATTCTGGAGAGAAATGTGCTGCCTAGTGTCAGAAAGCTTGGTCTCAGTCGCAGGTCATGGGTCTTCCAACAGGACAACGATCCAAAAACACACAGCCAAAAACACCCAAGAATGGATGAGAGAAAAGCGTTGGACTATTCTAAAGTGGCCTTCCATGAGCCCAGATCTGAATCCCATTGAACATCTGTGGAAGGAGCTGAAACATGCCATTTGGAGAAGACACCCATCAAACCTGAGACAACTGGAGCAGTTTGCTCATGAGGAGTGGGCCAAAATACCTGTTGACAGCTGCAGAACGCTCATTGACAAATACAGAAATCGTTTAATTGCAGTGATTGCCTCAAAAGGTTGTGCAACAAAATATTAAGTTATGGGTACCATCATTTTTGTCCAGCCCTATTTCATAGTTTGTTTTTTTAAATAATTATGTTAATCAACAATTCAAAAGTGATGGCTGATTTTGATTATTTGATTTTCAATAAATTTTTATTTATTGTTACTTTTGTAAGTTTCAAGTGATTTCAGTGAGAACTGTGGGTTTTTCCTTCTTTAACTGAGGGGTACCAACAATTTTTGTCCACGTGTGTATGTAATATATGTTGTATATTTTTTTATGTATGTAGCATATATATATATTTATAGGGATATTTATGTAGTTTATATAGTGTATATTAATATAGATTTATATAATATTTGTATTTTCTATATATCTATATGGATATTTGTGTAGTGTTTGTATTTATGCATAGATATCTACATAGATATCTATATGCATCCTATATATATGTATTTATATAGATATTGTGCAGATATAGTAATGGCGATGGTGTAAATTCAGAGTTATAAAGGGGTAGCAATCAAGAAAAAGTGTGTACTTCTTCCAACTCCTTTTTTGAGCCTATCATGAAGATGTTACTGTTTGTTTTTTTTGTTGTTGTTGTTTTTTTTTTTGTTTTTATGTACATGTTTGTTTTAAATAAATTCAATTCAATTCAGTTCAATTCAATTAAACTGGATTCAGGTCTGGACTTTGACTTGGCCGTTCTAACACCTGGATATGTTTATTTGTGAACCGCTCCATTGTAGATTTGTCTTTATGTTTTGGATCATTGTCCTGTTGGAAGATAAATCTCCGTCCCAGTCTCAGGTCTTCTGCAGACTCCAACAGGTTTTCTCCCAGAATGCTCCTGTATTTGGCTCCATCCATCTTCATCAGTTTTAACCATCTTCCCTGTCCCTGCTGAAGAAAAGCAGGCCCAAACCATGATGCTGCCACCACCATGTTTGACAGTGGGGATGGTGTGTTCAGGGTGATGAGCTGTGTTAGAGGGACGGCCGGGTCTTGGTAGATCTGCAGTGGTCTGATACTCCTTCCATTTCAAGCATTGCTTGCACAGTGCTCCTCTTTAAAGCTGGGAAATCTTTTTGTATCCAAATCCGGCTTTAAACTTCTCCACAACAGTATCTGGGACCTGCCTGGTGTGTTCCTTGGTCTTCATGATGCTCTCTGAGCTTTAAACAGAACCCTGAGACTATCACAGAGCAGGTGCATTTATACAGAGACTTGATTTCACACAGGTGGATCTATTGATCATCATCAGTCATTTAGGACAACATTGGATCATTCAGAGATCCTCACTGAACTTCTGGAGTCAGTTTGTTGCACTGAAAGTAAAGGGGACCAATAATATTACACGCCCCACTTTTCAGTTTTTTATTTGTTAAAAAAGTTTAAATTATCCAATAAATTTCGTTCCACTTCACGATTGTGCCCCAGTTGTTGGTGATTCTTGACAAAAAATTAAAATTTTATATCTTTATGTTTGAAGCCTGAAATGTGGCAAAGGGTTGAAAAGTTCACGGGGGCCGAATACTTTCACAAGGAACTGTATATCAGTTCGGTTCAAGGCATGGCTTGATATTATAGAAATGTATGGATTGTATTTATTTATGTGGGCTTGAGGAAAGATGGTTATTGGTTTCATTACAAGGTTAAACACAAGGGTGTAGATTGTTGCTGCAGCCTTGTGTAGTAAGGCGTGAACCCTGGATATTGGATTACCAGGCAGCTGTGAAATTCTAGAAACCTCTGACTGCACCTTTTCAGCACTGGAAGACAGAATACTGAGCCCGACCATTTCTGCAGAAAAGAAATTTGCATTCAAAAGTTTGCACATCTCTCACACAGTCAATGAACTCACAGAATGTATGTGGATTATACAAAACAGCACTCCTTTTCTATCCATGTAAACAGTAGGAATGTAGAAAGGTTACTGTTGATGTACAATAGCATGTCATCCCACCTTTGAGTGTAGTGATTCAATATCACTTTTGATGTTGGCGTATTATGAATCACATGAACTATTTAGTTTTTCAGAGTTTCAATAATAATTAAAATGGAAAAAAAACAAACAAACTCCAGCACAACAAATGGGGTATATTCCATGTTGAGTGTCTTTCTAAACTAAGGGCACATTTGCTGAAAATTACATTTCCTCCTTGCTCAGTTAGTGGAAGTATTACACCCGCAAACGTAATATAAATCTGCAGCTTTGAATGTTAAAATCCTGCAAATGTAATAAATTTCCCACAAACATAACATTTGCCTACTGCAAACGTAACACTGAATTTTGTAATATCAAAGGAAGGTGAAAAGTCTCTACTGTAATAACTTCCCACAAATGTAATATGAGACTGAATAATGATCTTTGTGGTTGTTGATCATTATTCAGTCTCATATTACATTTGTGGGAAGTTATTATAGTCCAGATTTTTTACCTTCCCACAAATGTAATAATTTCCTGCAAATGTAATAGTTATTACATTTGCGGAAAACTCAGTGTTACGTTTGCAGCAGGCAAAAGTTATTATGTTTGTGGGAAATTTATTACATTTGCAGGATTTTTACATTCAAAGCTGCAGATTTTTATTACATTTGTGGGCTGTTATTACGCTTGCGGGTGTATCAGTAAGGTACAGCCAAATGAAACAATATATTAAGATATTCAATGTTCATACAAAATATGACAATAGTTTTCTTGTGTTTGAAAAAACAGAGCTACAACCTGTGTTGTTTCTTAATCAATACAGTAACAGCAAAAGAGTGAAATGCCATTTTTAGGGGTAACAGTATTTCATGAAGTGGTTTGCTATCTCTATTCTCAAATACATTGTGTGTAGTAAAACCAAACTTCTACTTTTTGTAGGTGACTGGATATGTATTTCTATTTGGAACAGATAAAATAGACACAGAAGAATTGCAACCTACACTAAAGAAACACCTTTCCTTGTTTCTAACCTTGCATTTGACTAACAGTAGCTCTATTAGTCAGTTTGGTTTGTTGTTTGGTATCTGTTGCTGTCTGGTAAAGGTTGCAGGTTCTAAACAGAACCAGCCAGACTTTTCCTCTTTCTTCCCATGACTTATTTAGTTTTTAAGTTATGTTAATAAACATTACCTGATATTTATTGATGTCCATATCCTGTACATATCCATAGTACATACTTAGGTTTACTTTATTTAAACAGTTAAGTGTTATTTTCACCTCAGCAAGAAAGCTGATAAGAAAAGTTTCCCAAAATAACCCATTTATCTTATCTTTGTCTGCATCCTTTCATCATTTCATGTGGCAGTTTCAGGCCCCACAGCACATAAAACAGAAAGCATGTCATGTACAGATTATTTTCCTGTGGTTTTACTGGTTAAACCTCAAAAGTGGAGAACAGGTATGAATATTGACTAATAGTAGCATGCGAATGTCAGTTAACCCCTTTTACTGTTGTCATGTTTTATTTTGGCTGCTACTTTTATGATTTAAATGTGAGTGGTATACCCCGATACATGCCTCTAAAAAAAGTTAAGTGAGTACTTGCATGCACAAGAGCAGCAAGTTTCCAGAAAGTAAACTCGATGAAAGCCTTGACAACCAGAAAATGTGCTGTGAGGAATTTCTTACAATGGAATGTCATAATATTTCTTTGTTCACCCAGATAATTAATAGTGTTATCTATATGGATTCATTATGTTTTCCTGCAGTCATAAAACATTACAGAAAAGTTGAAGCATCACACAAACACACAGACATTTAACACAAGACGGCACTACATGTATTTCTTTTTTAAAAACCAGTAGGCAAAGTACCCCATCCCACCCAGAGAGCCCATGAGAAAAGAGGCCCCGAAGAAGGATGGCGGCTTCTTTTTTACCATCTGGAAGGCGTTGGGTAGGACTGCTGATAGGAGAGTAGTATGGATGTCGCCCAAGACCTTTCGGAAAGCGCAGCGTTTTTGCACATGCACAAAAAAGGACCGCAGGTTGGGTCTGCTGCCGTCCTCCCAATATTTCTTAGAAAGTCCCAAGAATTTAAGCCTGTGCAATAAGGCTCCGAGGCAGATATCAGCTAGTGTAAATTCAGGTCCACAAAGCCACAACTCACTCTTTTGACCTGCCGCACAAAAATCAATTGATTAATGAATACATAAAGAAGTAACAGATGAAGACATATCCCATATATATATATATATATATATATATATATATATATATATATATATATATATATATATATATATATATATATATATATATATATATATATATATATATATATGTGGAGGAAATAAGTATTTGATCCCCCGCTGATTTTGACAGTTGTGATACTAAGAAATAAATGAACAGTCTCAGATTTTTATGGCAGCTTTATTTTAACAGTTATAGAAAGAATATTGAAAAAAAATTGAGAAAATTACACAAAATGAAAAATAAAAATTGATTTGCAAGTAATTGAGGGAAATAAGTATTTGATCCCCGACCAACCTTGACCAGTGTTGGCTCCCACAGACCACTGGCATACTCCTAATCTCACTGAAGTAATTACCTGCATGAGAGACACCTGTTCCAAATAGTCACCTGTATAAAAAGCCATATGCCCACAGACTCAGTAATACTCCACCATCTCCACCATGGGCAAGACTAAAGAGCTGTCAAAAGATGTCAGGGACAAAGTTGTTGAACTCCACAAGGCTGGAATGAGCTACAAAACCATAAGTAAGAAGCTGAATGAGAAGGTGACAACTGTTGGTGCAATTATTCAGAAGTGGAAGAAGTACAACATGACTGTTAATCAACCTAGGCTGGGGGCTCCATGGAAGATATCACCTGGTGGGGTCTCAATGATCATGAGAAAGGTTAGAGATCAGCCAGAACTACACGGGAGGAGCTGGTTAATGATCTCAAGGCAGCTGGGACCACAGTCACCAAGAAAACTATTGGTAATACACTGAGACGCAATGGTTTAAAATCCTGCAGTGGTCCAAGGTCCCTCTGCTCCAAGAAGGCTCACGTCCAGGCCCGACTCAGGTTTGATAACGAACATATTAATGACTCAGAAAGAGACTGGGAGAAGGTGCTGTGGTCAGGTGAGACCAAAATTGAGCTCTTTGGCCTCAACTCAACTTGACGTGTTTGGAGGAAGAGAAATGCTGAATATGACCCCAAAAACACCATCCCTACTGTCAAGCATGGCGGTGGAAGCCTTATGCTTTGGGGGTGTTTCTCTTCTAAGGGGACAGGTCGACTTCACCGCATCGATGGGAAGATGAACAGGGCCATGTACCGCAGAATCTTTGGTGACAACCTCCTTGCCTCCACAAGGACATTGAAAATGGGTCGTGGATGGGTCTTCCAGCATGACAACGACCCAAAACATACAGCCAAGGAAACAAAGGAGTGGCTCCATAAGAAGCATATCAAGATCATGGAATGGCCTAGCCAGTCTCCTGACCTTAATCCTATTAAACATCTATGGAGAGAGCTGAAGCTGAGAGTTTCCAAGCGCAAACCTCAAAACCTTCAGGATTTGGAGATGATCTGCAGAGAGGAGTGGACGAAAATTACTCCTGATGTGTTTAAACCTAGTAAGCAACTACAAGAAACGTCTGACAGCTGTGCTGCCAACAAGGGTTTTGCCACCAAGTATTAGATCATGTTTTGCTAGAGGATCAAATACTTATTTCCCTCAATGACTTGCAAATCGATTTTTATTTTTCATTTCATGTAATTTTCTCAATTTTTTTTTTCAATATTCTTTCTATAACTGTTAAAAAAAAAGCTGCCATAGAAGTCTGAGACTGTTCATTTATTTCTTAGTAGTATGACAACTGCCAAAATCAGCGAGGGATCAAATATTATTTCCTCCATATATATATATTTATTTATTCATACCTTGATACTCTAGTTTCCTTTTTTCCAGTTCAGCCTCTACTTGATCTAGAACCATGGCTAAATCTCCCAGAATTTTCTTCAGGTAGTTCACATTATCATGGTCCAAAATCTTTGCCTGGAAACCATTAAAGAAAAAAAAAACAAAACAAATATACTAAGTTTTCATGTCAACACAGATCATGTTTTTTTCTTGTTTTCTTTTTTATGATGTGCACAATGGTGCAGCTTTTTCAAAAATTAAAGTCTTAAAGTGTGTGTTAAATACAAACATTTTGCTTTAAGCAAAATTTAAGGCTTATAATTGTCTCTGAATAAAATGTTACATGCAGCTTTTACATTAAATAATTTGTGAATTCTCATACCATATGAAACATATGTTCATGTAAGTTTAAAACAACATTGTAATTACAATGACAAAAAAAAGTTATTTCTAAGCTAATTTCAGTTCGATCACACACTGTTGACAATGTCTACCATATGAATTTGTTCATTCACTGCATAAAAATAAACACAAACTATGACTTATATTTAAATCATAAATCAGTCATAGACATCTTATTAAAGTTTCTTTGACGGGGGATATCTGCTGTGTGCCAGTTTTCGTGTCAATCCATCCAATATTTGCAAAGCTGTTTCGCTCATTGTATGACCACATATTGGGAAAAAGGGCTGTCCTTAAATACCACTTCTTTCTAGGCTTATCAAAATTTCAAAGCACTTTAAACTAGATTTTTGACTTGAGAACCAAACCTCTGATTAGTGAAGTGTGCACTCTTCTTCTCTGAGTAATAGCTCATGGCAATAGAAAAAAAAATTATAGCAGAAATGTATACAACCCCAATTCCAAAAAAGTTGGGATGCTATGTAAAACAAATAAAACAGAATGCGCTGACTTGCAAATCTTATATGCCCATATTTTATTCCCAATAATATATCCTTCAGCCTTGTCACTTGTGCACAGACACTTGTGCTGATTCTTTGAATCTTTTGATGATATCATGTACCGTAGGTGGTGGGATCTTCAAAGTCTTTACAATTTACATATTGAGGAACACTTTTCTGAAATTGTTCTATAATTTTTAGAGGCAGTTTGTTGCAGACTGGTAAACTTTTGCCCGTATTTCCATTTGAGAGGCGCTACCCCTTCTGGGAAGAAAGCATGGGTTCATGAGATTTGCAAATCATTACATTCTGCTCTTTAATGAGTTTATGAAGGGAAACTGTTACAGATTATATGATTTCCTCTAGCACAGACCTAAAAATCAGATGAAGTGGTAGTGATCTGTAACATGAAAAAATATTTGTCCTCATGTGAAAACCAAGAAAAATAAATGGATAAGCAACACTAATATAAACTCACCATTAGCTTCTTCTGCTTGGACAAGTATGGTTCTGTCAGCTGAGGCTCCTCATGGTCCAATTTCATCAACTCTGTTGCGGCATTAGCCAAGTGTCCTGAAGTTACATACACCCACACATAATCACACAGGATGAAACTATGATGCGTTTTTTTGCCTCTGTATTTTTGGCAAAGGAAGCCATCCAGAGACAAACATGTTTAGCCCTCCATGGCATTGTGGTACATTTTTTGTCATCTGCAGCTACTCCGATATCAGAAAAGAAAACTCTTACTGTTAACTGTGGTTTACCCAACATTCCATTATCTAAACCCGCTTCATCCCACTCATGGACGTCTACTGGAGCCTTTCAGAGTTCTCTTAGGCTGAAAGGCAGGGGTAAACCCTGAGAGGGTCACAAGTCCAGGGCAATAGCCAAACATGCTCACTCTTTCTCCTATATGCAATTTAGAATCACCATTTGGTCTAACATGCATGTTCTTGGACTGTGTGAGGAATCCAGAGAACCTGTAGTGAGAATTTACAAAGAACATCCCTCACAGTCAGGAATTCAATTAGGAACCTTCTAGCAGTGAAGCAACCAATTACAAACCATCATCCTACTGCAGTTTGTGAGCTATTTAACTTTATTCCCAGGTTTGCTGAATATATCCATAAAGGCAAAATTAAATATGGCTTGAAATTTCATTGTTGTCCAAAATGTCATTATCACTGCAATGGCACTTCAATTTATTTTCAAGCAAATCCACAAATATAATCCTACTGATGTAAAAATGAACAAAATAGTAAATGCATATTAATCCACTGCTGAAACTGCTAAAAACAGTACCAAAAATGTAATATTTCAGGAATGTTGGCTGTAAATGTCATTACCCACTTCTCTTTAAAAAGCTAAACTTAAAAAAAAAAAAAAAAAAAAAAAAAAAAAAAAAAATATATATATATATATATATATATATATATATATATATATATATCTAATTTGTTTGTTCTGCTTTTAAAAACAAATGCTCTAGATCAGTTTCTGGTTGCAACACGTGTTTTGTCATCAGTCTCAAAAGGGATTGGCCCTTGCTGTTTACAGCATTAGCTCCAAACCATAAGTTTAAGGCTGAGGCTATGGTTTCCATTAAATGCTGATCAGTTGACTTCAAGTCAAACTGGAAAGGGTTTTACTGGATAATTAGTTCTGCTGCAGACTGTCTTCTTTTTCAGCCTGTGAATTGTATGCAGAGGTCATTGTCTGACATACAGAGCCCCACTATTCAGACTGGGAAGTTGGATCTCAGCTTTTATTAACCTGGCACCACTACAAAGCGCTGCGCTATGGGGTTTTGGTATTGAGTAGCATCAAATTACACAATATGCTAATCATGCTGTATATATACAAAAAGCTGTGAGCAAATTTTATTCCCATCTTATCAGTGTACATATTCACCACATAAATATACTTGTGTACAGAAAGGTTTGCTATAATGTTATAAAAAAGCCTTGCTTAAAGTCAAGGGCCAACAGGTTTAAGAGGCCAACTTGTATCTGTTAAGTTATTACATGTGTCAACATGACTTGTGAAATTCAGCATTACCTTCAAATGCAATAAATTAATTTGCTTTAATAACAATGTTATTTTATAAACATTGTGTACCTCTCATGTAAAGCATACAATTGAGTGGATTTAGCTGCTTACTTTTCTTCATATCACAGCTCTTTTTTTCTTGTTTTTTTTTTAAAGTTTATGCAGGTTAAGCGCTCATGAACTATTCAGAGAAAGTGGCTTATCTTTATTTGGAGTGCCAGTAAGTCTGAGGAACTACTGATGACTATTCCAATGCCTGGCTTCCCTGTTAACTTGGTGTAGGAAAGCTTAATGCACAACTCTCTGAATAAAACTGGGATATCTGGATGCTTAAATCTCAGCATATATGCTTACTTAGAGCAGCATTTCAAATTCTTTCTCCCCTGCAATTCCTTCTCCAATGTAGAATAACAGTGGTGTACAAAGAAAAGAGAGACAGACCATGGTTAATCACAGAACAAAGCAGTAAATCAGAGAAATAAAAAAAATTTGACCAGTTATTTCAGTATGATTATATTCTAGGATGCAAACATACACGTCCTTGCAGAAAGGTGTTGCACCTGCAGTATTGCAGCAATGTCTTACCTTTTTTAAATGAAAAAAAAAAAAGCTATTAATGTCTCATTTTAAATTTGAGGGTTATTACACCCAAATGGAGGGATAAATTGTTAGTTCAGAGTTAATATCAGTTGTTGAATCAAAAGAATCCTTTTTTTTCAGAGGATCAAATGTGACTAATTTAACATAACCATCAATTTTAATATTAAAAGCCTAATTCTTAGTTTAGAAACCATAGGGATCAACATAGAATAAGCATCTTCCATACTTCCTGTAATAATTAGAAAGTTATGTGGATTCATGCCTACATAGTGAAGTGAGCTGGCATCACTTACTACGAATTTCTGCAGTGGCATACTTTGGGATCATAGAGAGTCAGTGGTGAGCTCTGGATGCAGGATACAGCCATGTGTGTAAGCGTCCATGGGGAGACCATCCAGTAGCTGACGATACTGCTGCACACGACCATGGAGAGGTGAATCCGCATCCGGAATCAACTGAAGCACTGTGTCTGTGTCAGGAAGACACAAATATGAAAAGGATTTTTTTTCATTAATAATAATTCAATTAAAGCTGCAAGCAGCATTGATCGGGCCCTCACACCCATTCCATGCTGCTTGGAGCTTTAATAATTAAATTAAAGCTGCAAGCAGCATTGATCGGGCCCTCGCACCCATTCGCACCGCCCTACAGGTGTCCACCACCTTCCCAAGCCAGTTGGGAATAAAGACAAAACAGAGAGAATTCTATTGGGTGATACAATTGAAAGTATAAAAGTTGCTGTCCAGCTTGAATCCAGTTTTGTGAAAACAAAAAACTGGTATGGAATCTACTCAGAGCTGAGTTCAAACGTGCCACATCAAGGATGTAACCATCCCAGCTTTTTATCAAATCAAAGCAATATAAAGGGTCAGAGATCTGATGTCCAGAGCAGATTTCCAGAAACTTATCCAGCCTTCATCTCCAGCAGACTTGATGACCATAATGCTCTTGTCTCTGATCAGACAGCTTCAGCTCATGAAGAGCCCTGTTGCCAGAGTTCTCACAAGAACCAGGAAAACTGAGCACAAACTCAGTTATACTGTTGTTACCGCAGACTCGTCCATCCACAAAACTTTGTATGGTGAATGAGGGCTTTTATCAGTGTGAGCTGTCGGAATCCAAAGCTGATCTGATGAAGCGCTGACAGTGTACAAAAGACACTAAATAATGTGACCAAATTCATAGTTCTTTGACAAGACAATGGCACTGTCCAACATTGTCAGATACATTTGTTCAGAGTGAAAGAATCGTGAAATATATGAATTTTAGGGCAGATTGGACAACGCAAGTTAGAACAACTTTTCCATTCATGGCAAGACATTGAACTGCATCTTATTCTTACAGCAATGCCCTTTAATAAAAAGTTAGTTTTCACTGTCAGTCATTGTCAGTGTCTTTACTACTGATTGAAGTTTTGAGATGTGTCAGCTCACCTCAGTAGGAGTAGGGATGCCTAATGCAAAACATGACATTTCCTGTTGCCAATTGGTGGCGCTACAACTGTTCCTGAATATTACAGATTCTATGTGTTGAGGTTGAGACTGCAATCATACTCGCCCATTCTAGACCAGATTAAAATATGAATGGCCGAGTGACAGCCAATGGGGCCATGATTTGCACTGGGTCCACTTCCCATATGTGATAATTGTCATTGCAAATCTCAGCTGTTTGTGAACAGCAAAACCTTGCACAGTGGTTAAAAAATAATCAAAATTCAACAATTAAAGGTGGGGTAGGTGCTCTTTTTTTGCAGCACTTTTTACAATATTGCCTGAAAGCCTTTTCACATTCCCATTTCACCCACTGAAATAAAATGGTTGCAAAAAAAAACAAAATGCTTTGGTCCGGTCTAGAGGGTATAATCAGAGAAAACTCTGACCAATCAAAATAGTGATCATCATTACTTTCATTGGCTGCCTAATACATCCATCAAATATCAATGCACTCCCACCCCCCCTCCCTCCCTCCCTGCGGTTCATGTAGTCATGAAACGTGTGAAGACGTGGTTTCGAGGGGTGAGCTGAAGAGGAGGCGGAGAGCCTTTGGGAGGAGGGAGGGAGTGTATGTTTTCAAAATTTCACTAGAGTTGGATTGCTGGAACCGTTTTTTTTTTTTTAAAGAACACCTACCCCACCTTTAACAAACACATTTGTTCTCAAACAACTACATTCATTTTTGCCTCATGACTGCTGTCAAACATGCTTTCTTTTTCTGGATCATGATAGGATACTTTTGCGTATCATGGAATACTTCTTGTTCACAACTTTCTACACCTTTGTTAATTCATAATTATCATAATTATTTCAACAACACATTTTTTAAATAGTACTCATCAAAGTACCTTCATCTCCCAACTTGATTGTAAACTGTACATTATAGAACACAGCCTCAAAAAGGTTAATTGCACCTTGAAATGACCAAAAATACTGTAAAAAATTAATTGAAAAAACAGGACGTTTTCTTAGTGTTAAACATTGGTCCAAGAGTTTTTGGTAGGTCTTAGTCAGATCTATCAGTCACACAACGTTCATGTTTGTAGGTGTGCTGGGGCTTGTCAATTAACTTGAAGCAGGTGGTGCTATTGAGCCCATTTTCGTACACCAATGCCCAGAACCCATAAAATATGTAATCTTACACAAGACCTGATGCCTATGTACACTATATTGCCAAAAGTATTTGTTTACTCATCTAAATTATCAGAATCAGGTGTTCCAATCACTTCACAGGCCACAGGTGTAAAAAATTAATTGCCTCAGCATGCAGACTGTTCTTCCAAACATTTGTGAAAGAATGGGTCACTCCTAGGAACTCAGTGAATTCCAGCGTGGAACTGTGATAGGATGCCACCTATGCAACAAAGTTAGCAATGCAAGTAACATTTAAAAGCATAAAGATTTTTAAAAAGCATAAATCAAAGTGTAAATCTTCAGAAAGAGTTTACCTTTTTGATAGAGCTGTTGAAACTGCACAAATAACCCTAATTTCTAAAATGCACAGAAAAAAATCAGAAAAATAATTGCAATGATTTCAATGTAAATTGTTACATTTGAAGAACCATAAGACTTATCAAAGTTTTTCAGAACATTTTAGTGGAATGTCTAAACAGCTTCAGCATCAGGCTGAGACATCAGGGCCAGAACAGATGCATTTTCCTTACTGGAGCTGTCCAGGCCTGAAAAAAATAGTGCTCTGTCCAGTGCTGAAATCAATGTGTCATTGTCAACTGCTTTTATCATGAAAAATGATAAAATTCACATTTCCTGTTTAACTAACTTGACTCCTTCTGAGCTGAAGTGTGATTTGCTGAAAAATTTGAACCCTCAGCAGAAACATCTGAACAGATCGAAGCCCAAAATGAATACTGAAGGTTTTCTCTTGAAAAAGCAGACAGAAAACTTCATTATAAATTATAACAAGTCTTTTATTTTTATAAAAACAACATAAGTATTGTTAAGACTGAAGAATCAGTTGTAGTAGAGATTCAAATAAATAAATAGGTTAGACCACTAATATGGATTATACAACAGGAGTCATATTAATGAACATAAACTTTAACGGTTACAATAACAGTTGGTTTAAAACAGAAAATCTGATAGTAAAGTTTATACAAATAAAAAGATTAAATACAAATATGACCAAAATCCTTAAAAAAGAGACCATTAAACTCTCTAGTAATAGTATGAAAATGGAAACTGAAATAAATTGAACTACAGTTTGGTTAAAGTGGTCATTTCTTTGATATCTTAATATTTAAAATCACATTGATATTTTTTAAAACTTTTTGATCGAACAGACAACAAAAAAATAAATCCTTAGTTTCTGGGTTTCTAAACCAAATGTGAACAGTACAGATGTACAGTAACTGTACAGTAAATCTGATGTCAACACTAATCAAATCATGGTTTTAGTTAGACTGAGGACATCTGTCCAGATGTGGAAAACCCCAACTGTAATTACTATTATCTCAAAATCAGATTTTATTGTCTTTCTGTTCTATTTATCAAATCAACATCAGTGTTATGATCCTCATCAATACATATATGCAAAGTTATATAAATCAAAGTATAAAACAAAATTAAGTTCTAAAAACTGACTTTGATCATCAGTGTTTGTCTGTGACTTTGTTCTTCAAGTGTTTGTCACAATAAACACATCAGATCAATGATATCAGGAACCAAAGAATAAATTAATAAATGAAAATGTCCTAAACTGAATCTAAACTTGTGTTGGATTGGAGATCATGTTGTCAGGACCAGCTAAACAGAATCTGTCAAACATGTCTGGATTTCAGCACATTGATCAAATATTTCTATGGTTTTCCAATAATTCTCAGTGAATGAGGTCCAGATTCATGGGTGAACATCCATGTCCTCCATCTTCACTAGGATGGAAGGGTTGGGTCAGGGTTAGTTGGTTGGTGACAGTTCTGTTCAGCCAGACCAGAGGAGGATGTTCACATGGAGCACATAACCAGCCACACCACTAACAGCCATAGATGTTCAAGGATGTAACTGTCAGGACTCCACTCGCTAGGCAGCAGACCCAACCTCCTCAGGCGGACGCTCCCAGCACGTCCCAGCGCACGGCCCGGCGCACGGCCCGGGAGCTGCGCGCTCGGCAACGCGAGGGGGCGCGGCACGCTTCCCTCCACACCTGAGGCTCGTCACTGATCACGCACCTGGAGCTCATCTACTCATCCAGGAGGACATATAGACTCGATCACTCCTGAGCTCCGGTGCGGGTTCTTGCCGTTCCTCCGGGTTTGTTTGGTCTAGATCATTGTGAGTACTCGCCCTCACTTCCCTGTGTCTGCTTCCGTGGAGATTGTACCTCCTTGTGATCCCGACGCTCCTTGTGGATTATTTTCCTGTGGATTTATCTTCCTTGTGGATTTATGTTTCTGTGGATTATTCCCTGTGGATTACTTTCCTGTGGATTATTTACTGGTTGAATTTCCTCACTGAACTTGGTTGTGATTTTTTCTTCCAACACGTACTATTGGGCAGAAGACAGGACTTCTCATTCCACTCCCCAGCTCTGGGTACCCTCGGTGCAGGGGTTGCCATCTCCAAGCATCGGACTATTGGTGTTGTTCTAATAAACTCGGCCTTGTGCCTAGAACCTTCATTCTGTGTCTGTCGTGCATTTGGGGTCGCATACAAACCTTAACAGTAACTCTAGATGATTGTTGGAAAATGATCAACATGTGATGGTGTTGTATCTTTAATCTGACCTGGTGGTCAGAACGACTCAGAAACACATCATTAGAGGTGGTCTGAGTGATGTCATTGGTGGTGAACATTCTGACATCATCTCTGGTTACCAGAACTTTAGTTTCCACCAGTTAACTCTGGAGTTGTGCTGGATCTGTGACTGATGTCTCTACACTGGGGTTTAGATCAGTCTGGCTAAGAGCACAGATGTGAACATCTGTCTGATAGCTTCATACCAGCTGACAGCCACAGTCAGGCAGGACTCACATGTTCAGGCTCCAACAGTCAGAGTCTCATCAGTTTGATGTGTTGGAGTTGTTTTCATCTTTAGAAACTTAGTTTCATCAACTGGTTTATCTGGGAAAGTGTTAATCTGGAAAAATACTGATTTGGAAAATACTGATCTGGAAATCTTTTAATCTGGAAAACTGGTTGATCTAAAAAATATTTATCTTGATTACTAGTCGATCTGATAAATATTCATCCTTAAATATAGTATTTAGAACAAATATTTACCTGTAAAATGTCTGAATGTGAAAATCATTATAGCATCAGCTGGAATTGGCTCCAGTGGTTTTTATAATCTAATGTTCTTGTCGTCACTAAAGCTCATCTGTAAAGCAGCATCAGATGTCTTTCCTCAGATATAAAACACATTAGAACAGAAGACCTGATGACTTTAAAGTCACATAACAAAGACTCACTGGTTCTCTGTCCTCGTTCCTCCTCCAGAAACTAACTTTAGTCTCAGATCTTTGCATTTGTCTGGTTGTTCAGAGCTCACCTGACTTCTTCACGGCTCACTGAGGGACAGGACACAGAAAACAGGGTTGTGGTAGCTGTAGTAGGTCCTCAGGACACCAGAATGGAGACACCGCTGTGGCTGGGAGATGAAAATGAGGTCCAGCAGCGTGTTCTTGTCTGTGGTGGCAGAAGTGATTAGTTGTTGGTATCCTCTCAACTCAAACAGCTCCAGAATCGGCCCTCTCACACCAGACAGCTGATTCTCGTTGAAGTCACCACACACGATGATTGGATGATGCTCCATCAGCTCCAGCGCCTCCAAAAGACTTTGCAGGTTCTCCATGAACGATCTGATGCTGTAGTCTGGAGGTCTGTACACAGCTGCTATCAGTGCACGGACTGGAGCCTCAACCTTCAAAACCACAAACTCAAGATCAGTAACATTGTGTAAATACTGCTTCTCATGGACCTGGAACTGGTTTCTCACATATACAGCAACTCCACCTCCACCTCTGCTGGCCATCTGAGGACAGTTAGTGTAGGACACGTGTCTGTTTCTCCTGAACATGCTGTAGCCGTCCAGATGAAGACTGTCTCCAACAAAGGAACCCTGCAGGTGAGTTTCAGTGAGACACAGTACATCTGCTAGACACAGTTCATGATGGCTCTGGATGTCACTGATGTGAGACGGCAGTCCCTCTGTGTTGTGGTGGACCAGGGTCAGAGTGTCAGGTCTGCTGGCTGCTTCTCTCACATGAAGAAGAGGCATCATGTCATCCACGTCAGCTTGTCTCATGGTCTGGAGCGCTGCAGTGATTTCTGGGTTGGCGTAGATCTTCTTCTCATCCATGTCCAGTAAATACAGTCCACTGAGAGAGGTCACTCTGCTGAGAGCTACATAAGCCATACCTGGTTCAAAGATGTTCTTGAGGGAAACCACAGCTGCCTTGGTCGTCAGGCTTTGGGTTTTGTGCACGGTGCAGGAGAATGCCAGCTTGACAGGAAACTGTCTACGTACCACTCCTCTCTGTTTCAGGTTCTCCTCTGCTCTCTCCATGTAAACCAGGTCTTCAGATCGTGGAGCTCCACTGCAGTTGTTGCTCACAGATGGCTGGTTGTCCATTTTCAATCCAAGTTTAATGACGTGTTGATGGTCTTCAGAAGTCACCACTCTTAGTAGTTTTCCAAATGCACCATTGACCAGTCCGTTCTGTACGTCGATGTTTCTGGTGAACATGATGCGAGCTCCCTCAGCAACTTTCAGAGTGTCTGCTAACTCATTTCTGCCTCCTTTACATGGTTTGTCCTGTCGTGCCATTCTGCCCGTTCGTGGATCTTTCTGGGAGTCGTCTGCGTCGATGCTAACTACGTCTGAGTGCAGCAGAGTCAGTGTTGCAGAGTTGTGTTCATCCACTCGTTTGTTGGTGGCAAAAATGCGCAGGACATCAGTGGGACAATGATCTGGCGCTGTGATGGTCTTCCTGAGACAACTCATCTGTCTTTTCTTTCACCCGAATCCTGTTCAGCATCTCTGCGAAGGCAACGTCGTCTTTCTGTCTCATGATCTCAGTCAGAGTGATCATCTGAAAATGTTCCCACCACAGGTCGATCTCTGACGGGTTGAACACACAGAGAGGTTAGACTGTCGCACTGGTGGCAGCTGATAAAAGTCTCCAACAGCTAAAACTGACATTCCTCCGAAAGGTCTGCGACTGCCTTTGATCTGCTTCAGTCTGGCATCCACATACGCAAACAGAGGCTGTGAAACCATGGAGATCTCATCAATAATGATGATTTCAGCATTGATCAGCTCAGCTCTGACTTCATCCAGCTGGTTTCCAAGTCCACAAATGGGTGGTTTGAGGCTTCTGGGGAGCTTCAGGAGAGAATGCAGTGTAGTTCCAGATATGTTGAAGGCTGCAGTTCCAGTGAAAGCAGTCAACAGGACCGTGGGGTTTGAAATGTCGGCCTCCTCTGCACGTGCAGGCAGTTTGCTCAGGATCTTAGATGCTTCTGAGTAAATGCATTTGATCAGATGAGAGTTCCCTGTTCCTGCTCCACCGTTGACATACCAGAAGAACGGCTCTGGATTCAGTCTACACACACGTTTAATGCACCAGTCTCTAACTGCATAGAACACACAGGCCTGCTTCTGGTTCAGGTTCTGGTACATTCCTCGTAGTACTGCTGGATCCATGGCAGGAGGTTCTCTGATGGCTCTGGCTTCTGTCACAGCATCAGACTGACAGTTGTAATCAGGAACGTTTTCCTGTTCATGTTCAGGGTCTGCCTCTCCTACCTGAGCTTCATCATCACACTGCAGCCTCACAACTTCAGATTCAGGAGCCAGATTACACCACTCATCAACCACATGGTCTCTGCTCTCTTCAAACTCTTCCAGAGCGATCTCTATCTCCTCAGTGTTTTTCTCATACTTCTCTTTGATTCTTTGGACGATCAGTTTCACGTGCTGAAGCTGCTCAAATCCTGGTGTCCATGCGTAGCCAGAGTTGTAGAACCACTGGTATGTTGGGAAGTGCTCTGATTTCAGTTCCAGCTCTGATCGGGGAGGAAGGTACAGTCTCAGCACCCGACCGTAAAACTGTTCAGGATGTTTTTCTTGTGAACAGTGGTAGTATCTGATTACAGCTGGTTTCTTATTTCTGCGTCTCTGAACAAACCCTAAGTCACTGAGGAGCGGTAAGACGTCTTTATTCTTAGCTTTGTCTACAGTGACAAACCTGCAGTTAGCAGCAAAATCAGCCAAGCACATCAGCTGGTACTCGAGTGTCTCAGGTCTGGCTTTGTACTTGTCACTCAGACTGGTCATCCAGATGTTACAGCAGTCATCTGTGGTGTTTTCCAGGAACGACATGGGTCGGCTCATCCTCACTGGGTTGTCATCGGTCGGTACAAATACAACACACTACGTGAACACTTTTTCATTTTGAGGCCACATGCACGAGTGACACATTCCTGAGCACTGACCTCTCTCTTTTTAGAGTACGCCTGCATGACTGCTCTCATTTCATCACACTCGTTAACCCCTGTCCATGTGAGCATTATCCATCACTGTTGTCAGGTACTCAGACAGACCACTTTCTTTCTTAGTGATGTACTTTGTCAGATACTGGATACAGGAGTGAGCATTCAGAGAGTAAGACACATCAATGTTGCTGTCCCAGGCTTCCAGCAGATGTGGATTGTAACCGTTAATCCAGGAGTCTTTGGGCCCACGCTTCAGGATGATTGCAGTTTTTCTGTTTACGCTCTGAAGGTATCCCTCATCCTCTTCCACCGTCATGTTGCATCTAGTCAGGAGCTGCTCCAAAGTCAAGGAAGACGTTTCAGGGTCATTCAGAAGCTGGTTCAGAGGTCTGAGTTTGTTCTTCGCGGTTTCAGTGTCATCTTCCTCACTGGGTCTGGTTATCCTTGTTCGTCTGCACATTGGTTTAGGAAAGCCAAACCTGCACCCAGAGTTCACGCTCTTGAAACAAGTCCTAGAATGGTTCTTACTGTGTTTCTGCACTTCTGTCACCTTCTTGTACAGTTCTGGTTGTGTGTTTGGGTCAGGCAGTTGGGCCGTGATGTATTTGTCAACAAAATCACAGACTACTTTATCATTGTCCACCTGTATTTCAGGGGCATCATTGATCCACAGCATCATGTGAATGTGAGGACTTCCTCTGTGCTGAAACTCCACTCTGTAGGAAAAAGTCAGTCACCTTCCCCAATGGCTGAGCATCTGACAGCAGCAGGTCTCTCATCAGAGCCTCAACACGCTTATCAAACATTCTCATGGAGCAGACTGGATTACTTCTCAAGATCTCACACTTTTCTGACCAGTCGAGTGCTTCAAAGTCCCACCTCCTCACCCTGCTGTCTCTTTATAGCTCTGATCACTTCAGGCCATCGCATCTCTGCAGCTGGAAACGTACAGAAGAACGTTGGAGTTCCCAGTTGTCTGATCATAGCAAACAGGTCTCTGGTGGTTTTCTCCCAGTATGCTGGTGTTCCTCTTAAAGGCTGCATGAATCTTACTGCGTCCTTGTTCCTGACCAGTTTCTCTACCTCTCGTTTGTCCTGCAACATGCCTGATGTAATTCTGCGTCCGTCTCTGCTCAGAGTTTTTCTTTTCCTCAGCTGTACTGTCATGCTGGAGTTAGCCAGGTGAATCTCTGTCACAAACTGTGCAAAGAACAAGTAGGTTGGGTCTCTGGCAAAACGTTCATCAACATTGAACAGCCTGGACTTAGAAATAAGCGCTGGGTGTGACTTTAATGCGTCTCCTGTCATCCAGTGTGTTCTGACCAGTAGGAAACTGTACAGGGAAAGCCATGGCCTCCAGTTTAGGTGTTCTGAAGAAACTGACTGGACTGTTTCTCTCTGCAGGTGCTACACAGTAAGTGTTATCAGAGAAACACAGGATCTCCTCTGAAATGTCAGGTGGCTGCAGACACGACTTTAACTCAAAACCTCCATTTGGTAACTGGTTTTCACCTTCAGAATAATTTCTCTGCTACTCCTCATCATCAGTGGACATTTGTTCACCTTCAGACTCCTGTTCTGGGCCACACAGAGCACTTTCCTCAAAACTGTCAATCTGCATTAAATCAGCTTCATCATAATCACTGTCATCCATCATGTCATCATCATCCTCATCCTCCTCATCTGCCAGTGTTGGGTCACAGATCTCAGCTTCATCTCTGGGAGGGATGTCCTGATATTGTGGGTGGATCTGATTTAGTTTCAGCAGTGCTTGGACCAGTTTAGACCAGGTTACAGTCTGGAACAGCTGATGGCCTTTATAACACAATTGTCTTTTCAGTTTAACTTTCATGACCTGAGGCTCATTTCTCAACCTGGGTAAAGCTTCTACAGTTTCCTGAACCTGCGATGGAACACAGATGACGTTACCATGTATGAGAAATAATAATAATAATTATTATTATAATTATATTATTATTATTATTTAATAATTAAAGAAATAATTATAGCAAAAGGGATGCACTTGGAAATCAGAAGTCTCTCCAAGACGTTCAGATCTGCTATCTGAGAAGGGATTTGTATCAGTTCTAGGTTGTTAGCTGCTGCTACAACTGGTATGGAACCTTTTTTAACATGGTTGTGACACGTGTGACAAATCCACTCTTTCCTCTTCTCATCAGGAACTGAGCACTGTTCATCTCTGCAGGCTTCACCACACACATGAACATACTGTCGGACATTCTGCAACCACAGCTGGATTCTTCACATAATTTGACCTTCTACAGCTGGAGCTGGTTTCTAAAAGAGGCTTTGTGGAAGACAGTACAAACATAAGTCGGACCAAGCTTGACATTAGACCTAAAAACACTTCATCACTAAACTAATATTTAGTTGTATAGCCACTGTTTCTGAGAACCGCTTCACATCTGTGTTGCATGGAGTCGACCAACTTCTGGCATCTGTGAACAGGTATTGCTGATAGATCAGCTTCACACAGGCGTCTTCTAATTGTCACAGTATTCACAGGTAACTTCAGACTGTCTTTGATCATCCTGGGCTGGAATACCTATTCACAGATGCCAGAAGTTGGTCGACTCCATGCAACACAGATGTGAAGCGGTTCTCAGAAACAGTGGCTATACAACTAAATATTAGTTTAGTGATTCATAAGAATGCTGAATCCTGGATATTTTTCAGTTTATACAGTAAATATTTGAGTTTGTAAAGTAAAATGCAGACACTGCTATTTTTTTGAACAGCCCAATGTTCATTTTTCTTCATTTTCTGTAAAGTGAGTAAAGAATTTCTGCTTTTTTCTTCATGTTTTGATTTAGAATATAATGTGCAGTGTTCCCAATGCATGGAAATAAAAACCATTATAAGGATTTTGGGCTTTACTCAATTTTTTGAACAGACTGCTATTATTTTTGAACACAACTGTACATACTGGTGGGAAACCTTAGTCTGGCCTCTCTGTACACCACATCACCCTTTGTCCAAAACATGGTCCAGATCTGCTCTGGTGATGTTCTCATTCTCATGAAGTAATGACAGAAACACCAGACTGTTAGCTGTACGCTGCTTCCTGTGTGATTTTCCATATTTGTAAGAACCCTGATTGCGGGAAGCACAGACGTGTTTCTCAGATGGCTTATGGTTCAGGTTCATAGTGTTGGGCCACATGCCATGGGTTACACAGGACCACCACGACCACATGGCAGTTTGAGACAAAGGACCACTGAAATGACTGCAACCCCCAACATGCTTTGCGATTATCATGCTCTCTTACTGGCTGAGGACCCTCATCTCACAGCAGGGGCTCCTGGCAAAGTTGGATCACATGAAAAGTCCCATCACATGAATACCGGCTCCATCCCTGTTTTTTTTTTGTCTGACCTCCTCTACCCGAAAAAAAAGGTGCACCTCTCTCTGGCCAGCTCCAGCAAGGTAAATAGCTGAAGGCCTGCATTTCCCTGGCGACCTTTCTGCAGGAGATCCTTCCGGTTGTCCAATGACAATCACATGCCTTGTCCAATTGTGACGCACCTACAGAGTGAGCCGCGATGTACGGAAGAATCACACGGAAGGAATCACACGTGCGCCTCCCAGTTCAAATCAGAGCAACTTGGTGAAGTGGCTTCACATCACTGCATCTGTGGGAAAACGACACAGTTGCTGGTGCTAGTCGTTAAGAACGTTCTAGCTTTCTTGATTTTATTCTATCTTTTGCTTTCTTTTCTTTTACTAACAACCTTTCGTTAGTCGGAAGCCATCAGAAGAGCACCACGTGATCTCATCTGCCATCTTGTAATGTCCTATCGTGTGAGTCAGCGGCCATCTTGGTAAGGGACGACATTACCGTGTGACCTTGTCCGCCATCTTGGTAAGGGACGAGAGCAACACATAACCTCGTCCGCCATCTTGGGACCCTTCTCACACTACTAAGTCATCCTAGTTTATCACACACACACACGCATCAATAGTTCCCCAGCATACATGCATATACATATTGACACCTTTTCCATTTATTGTTTATTTGCTTATGTTAGTCTAGTTGTCTTTTAGTTAGTAGGTATCAGGATTTTGATTCAAGTGTTTGTTCATCTTAACCCTTTAAGCGCCAAAGTTGCAAAATTGCGACAAGCAACATTGCTGCATATAACAGGGTGTATCTATAAATGTGATGCCAAATCTCGTTACTACTTTTCACCAGGAGATGGCGCACATGTGTGCCTGTAATCTAAGAACCATTTTTGGTGGTGGTGCTATTCAAAGTTTTAGCGTAAAATGAGTTGGAAAAACACCCTCCGGCGCAGAGACGCGCGGCGCAGCAGTGGTAGAAATGCTGAGCATAGCGAGAGCAGAGCAGAGCGAAAGAGTGTTATTTTATTTACTCTCAATGTCAAGAGGCCGGTTTACCATCCACAAAGTACTTTGTCAGGTTCTGGCTAACTCCGATTCAGAGGAGGAAGACACGCAGTTGTCCAATGAATCAGAAACTGACATTAGTAGTGATGGCGAGTCCATGCGCCATAGTCCACAATCAGCACATCGTATATCGGATGCTTCACCTCAGCGTGGCTGGGGTGGAAGCATTCTGCAATCGCCAAGCAGGTTGAGGTGTCAGGGGGGCTCATAACACCGCAAATATGAAAAATGTAGCGGGGATGAAAACAACTGCAGATGTCCTGGCAAGCCACAGGAAAAAACCCACCGCTAATGGCGCACTGGAAATCACAGTGATGATGATGTTAGCTGAGAGTTCTTCAGAGAAGAGGAAGAGTATCGAAAGTGGATTCGAAATTTTTATGAGCCTGTTGGGTTTTTGTGGAGACGATCTGACAAATTCTGAGCCTCATTACCAATGAAACAAACAGATATGCCCACCAGTTCTTTGAAAGGGAAATATTGAAACCATACTCCAAATTTCATGACTTTATGATGTGCTTATCCCTGAAATGAAAGCTTTCATTGTGCATGGGGCATGAGGAAAAATCTGAAATTGAGGACTACTGTTAGCTAATAAACCTGAGTCAAGCATGAATCTTAAAAGCAAGCCTTAAACCTTAAAAGGCCCTTAAACATGTACAGTAATCCCTCACACTTCACGGTTAATGGGGGTTGTGACCACCCCCTGCGAATGGTGAAAACCGTGATCTGGATGTATATGTACATGATCCACTTCTTTGGCAATTGTCATCATTTTGTAACGGCGTTTCGGTTCTCCAGAGGCACTTGGCGATGGGCGGCGTCCTTTCGGATCCATTTTGACTTTAAAATGGCACTAAACCTTTGTTTCACGAGAGCAAAAGATGGGAGATGCGGGGACGTGTGTCAGCCAATCAGCGTACAGACAACCGACGGCACAGTAATGCCTGTCGTAGCAGCCAATCACAGGCCTCAATTTTCGTTAATGGGGCTTCCCGTTTAGGCTCTTGTTGCTTCCTGAGACTCGTTCTTGATGTGATGTGTTTCCCTTCAGCCTCGCGCGCTTCATTTGAATTTTTCTCATTTTTTCCGAATATTTTTTTTTCGAAGAATATTTTTGAAACCTCCGTGATGTACTGAGACTGCGATTGCTGAGACCCCAAAGTGTGAGGGATTACTGTATATCTAGTGACTAAATGCATGCTAAAAGAAGAATCAAAACATGACCACAACTTGACAAACTCTTAAGAAAGCATGGAAATAAAAACAAAAGCAAAACAAAGACACAAGGAAATGAAAAAACACCTTTAGTTACATGCAATTCAATACTTTTTTTTACCTTGTCAGTATCTGGATGGTGTACTACTTTAGGGAACCTTTCCAGTGTGCAAGTCCTGAGTCTTCCTTACATAATGTTTCTCATAATACAATGCATCACAACGGTGAAAACCAGTCACAGTGTTCACTTGACTGGTTGCTGATTGTGCAGTGGCATAATCCCTTTTACGGTGGTATAGTACACACAAACAATGACTACCAGGCAAGGAAGCAGTATGTACTCTCAACTGCATTGCATGTGCAGTAAACAGTATGCATTTTGAAAATGGCTGAGGAACCTTCTTACTGCTTCCATGGGGATTAAAAAGTAAAGTTGCAGCCAAGTGCGGCAAATCAAATTTATTTGATTCATAGATCATCAGCAAGTGACCTCTAGCAAACTGCAAACTTTTGCAGTTTGCTAGCCCGGACCATTCTCCTAAATGTGTGTTTTTTAGGTTTTCTAGGCAATAACTGTTAATTCAAGAGTTGTATAAGAAATACTTAGCAGGATCCCAAAGCAGGGTATTCCATCTAGGTTAATAAAAATCAAGGTCAAGCACAGAGCAAAAGAGATAAGATTGTCATGCAAGAGACATGGCACTGCTGTGTTATACCTCCCACAAAGTTTTTCTCCAGGTAATCTATAATCTGGTTGTAGTCACTGATGATGGTATCTCCATGGAGGAAAATGGGTACCTCTTCTCCCAGGTTCAGTCTCATGAACCAGGGCTCTTTGTGTTCCTGCAGTGGCAAACTGACATCTCTCTCCTCACAAAGCAGACCCTTCTCATTAATGACTAGACGAACCTGAAATCAAGAGAACATGTTTGGCTGAACTAAAACCACACCACTCCTTATTTTACAAATGAGAAACAACATACATATGTTCACTTGTAGTGTTCAGGCTGGACATAGAAGCAGTTTTAAATGTTAATGCAGAACATAAACGTGAAAAAAAACTGAAGAAAGTGCTATGATCATTTTTAACTGAGCTAAGAGAAAAATATTGCACAAAATATTTTGCAAGGGCTGTTGAAGGGAAACTGCAGTGACCCAACAAGCTAGATGAGTTGCAGTCTAAAAACATCTAGGATGGTCCTAGCAAGTCAAAAGTCCTCAAAAAGGTCCTGGTTGGAATAACATTAATGCAAAGAGATGGTGTGAGGTACAGTGCCTTGTGAAAGTATTCGCCCCCCTTGAACTTTTCAACCTTTTGCCACATTTCAGGCTTTAAACATAAAGATTTAAAAAATTTAATTTTTTTTGTCAAGAATCAACAACAAGTGGGACACAATTGGACAGATGGACCAAATCTTACAGTGTCTTTAAAGCAGCTTAATCTTCTTTTGCAGTCACTTAGGTAACAGCTTTTGAAAATTATTTGTCCTATTCTTAGCTTTGTCTGCTTTTGAAACTTTCTCACTTACTATATTTTTTCTTTTTTCTGATTTTATTTTAAGATTAACTTATTGATTTATTTTTACTTTTTGCATTTTGTAATCATTTTAATTTTGTGAGACAGGCAACTACAACATGCTACAAAAGTTCAGATAATTATGAAAAAGTTCAGATATTTTAAAGAAATTTTTTTTTTTTTAAATGTATCAGAATGAATAATCATGTAATGTAATAAACCTTCATGACAAACAGGACTCTACACATATGAAACAGATAAGTGTTACTGTCTCACAAATTAAAGTGCAGGTCTTGAGGTTGATCCTTGCATTTGTCCAGAATTGTGTGGCTACTCTTGGGTTTAGAGATCCATTTGTCTCTTTCATTATAATACATGTTGTATTCATCATAGCAAGATGAATATAGTGTGCGGTCCAATATACTGTATGGTCCACTTTAAGCTTTGCTAACACAGTTACAGTAAGATGAACCATTGTAAAACACTGAAGAATTGAAGTGCTAGGTATACAGCAGAACAACAAAGCTGTGTTCATTCCTCAAGGATTTGCTGAGGTCTGCATGGACTTGTAAGTAATCCCCAGAACTTGTGACGACAATGGTAACTACAGAGAAATCTTGTTGTTCTGTTGGAAATATGACTCATTTGTCACTACAATTTGCTTGTGTCACTCTACTATCACTATTTGCGGAAAGAGTCATTTTTATCTTTTTATGGAACAAATAACAGTTTTTCTTGTCCCATAAGACTGATCATATTAGTGCTGGGCGGTATACCGGTTCATACCGAATACCGGTGTTTATTTTTCTTATGATATGAATTTTTCATATACCATAATACCGGTGAGTATGTACTGTAGCGTACACAACGTTGGGAATGCCGGACGGTGGAACATAAGTGCCGCAGAACATTGTTTGACAGGGGACTGTTTTGCAGTTGCACTGGAGACACAACACGCTACTAGTTCAGGACAGCGCCAGTCCCCAAGTGGAAGCTCCAGAACGGTAACATAAGACTGAGGAACTTCTTCCTAAAGGAGCCGTGTCTGTCGTGTGGAAGTTATTTGGATATAAAAAAGACGACGTCCAACAAACTACAATAATCTGCAAATGTTGCCAATCTAAAGATGTTGCCGCGGGAGGCAACACCAGGCTGGTGTTGCCTCCCGTGGCTACAACTTTTGGAACATTGTTTACATTGTGTAGTTAATGTTGATTTTTTACAAAATATGTTTTTTCAAGTTGTTTGCAAAATTTGAAAAATAAAAGGGTTTGTATTTTAACTGCAACTATCATGCATTCTGATTCCTTCACTTAATTAGAATCACGAGTGCCACCTCTTTGTAAATACTATCAATTTTGTGAGCCAATGCAAACCTGTATTAATACTAGTGTAGATATGAATGTTTTTCTACATTATTCACTGCTTGTGACAGTAAAATAAGGTCATGCTTAGCCAATTTACTGCAGTAATTCCTCTCTAAATGATTAGAAAATGTAGTTAACACCGAGTTGTGCCTTAAAAAAAAAATACCGTAATATACCGTGAAACCGATATAATTGTGAAAAATACCGTGATATAAATATATGGTCATACCGCCCAGCACTAGATCAAATAAAACAATTCTTCAACAAGCACCTTGAGAGTCTTACCGATTTAATGTAATTATGCATCAGCTTTCATAACATATCTATCTATTTCATATCTATTTTTAGTAGCATAAAACTAAAAATGCAGCTTCACCTTGTTCAGTCCTGACTCTGGGCACCAGCAGGAGACCACTACCTGAGGTTCTCAGATGCACACAACAAAATGGCGGAGTGCAGCGAACTGAGTACTTTCACAGAGCCTGAACTCTTTCCCCCGACGCCCCACTTCAAATCAAACGTATGGACTTTATTTGAATTTTATAAAAAGCATGGGGCAGGAGAACTTGATATGAGGAAAGCCATATGTAAACTTTGTCGCAGTCAAATCTCTTACTCTGGTAACACCACGAACATGACGGCGCACATCCTTTGACACCACCCAGTGAAAAAAAAAAACGATGTGGGGAAAGCTAAACAGTGGCCATTGGCACTGGCAGAACAGCAGACATTGGATTCAACTCTCCACCAGCGTTGCCAGGTGGGAAATGTAGGATTATCGTACCAGAGACTCAAAATTATAATTTTTGTGGGAAATTATCGAACATCTGTCATAACCAAAATAACAAGCCCAATGATGCGCTATAGTCAAATATAATCACTCTAGTGATCAATAGCGTCCCACAGGCACTCACAGCTTCGTGGCGTAAGTATGGAATGTGTTAATGGGACGACATCCGCCCTAACTTACAATTGCGTTAGACTAATGTGTCCCCAAACAACAAATGAGAGGTGGGAACTAAGAGCCAAATTATAGGGCCTAGGGGTGATTTTGGAGACTAATTTTTTTCCCTTAGTTTTTCTCTTCTGCTTAAACAGTTTAAATCTCGCTCGCTCGACTTCCGGATCTGGTCCTGACTGTGAGCATCTCGTGGGGCGCGGTGGGGGTACTGCCCCCCCAGCCCCTCCTGACGCTCCACGCCTGATGGTGGATGTGGAAAGATTCTAGCTCAGGTAACTCAGGAATTTAAACGGAAGAAAACTTCATTCTGAGTTACCATTAATGCCCAGCCTTATGTGCCTATCACAGAAACAAAGCACTTCTCTGGACTGTGAAGCAATCACATATGTTTAACTGATGACCACCACCTTTCTGGGAGGTACAAAGGCTTCCCTTTCACAGAGAAACTGGTGTTGACATTTTGTTTATGTGAAACATGAAGCTTGCAGTGCAGTTACCATCGTTTTGTGCCACAAAAATGAAAAAAAAAAATCCAACTTCCCTTGTACATTGTATATTTGTACAACCAAGTGCTCCGAGTCTGTGTTCAATGCCTTTTAAACCACTGAGAAACTTTTTGCCCTGCTCTTCTTGTCCTCTTTCACAAAAAGGATTCTTACTGCTTTTGAGTCGGAGTGTAGAACATCAAATTAATGTTCAATTTAACAGATTAAAACCAAGATTGTAATGTTTGCACGGCAAGTTATTGAGAGAGGTTAATACTAAATCATGTTTATTCATCATTTGGGGAAGACAGACAGCTAACTATACCACATTATCTCCTCTTCCTGCATAACCAGGCTTATCTGCAACTTTTCTCAAAGGGACACATAGTTTCTGAAGCTTTTAATATTTTCCATAGATTAATTAATTGGGAAATCTCCTTAACCATTAATGTGCAACTGGAAGTCATACAAAGTACAGTCTCACAAAATCAATTTCAAGCCAGAGCTCAGATCACCCTGGTGATATCGCAGTGTCATCACAGGAGCTATTTTCATACTTGGTAAAGCTCTTGCAAAGAGAATACTGTTCTATTTAAAGTAGTTACCATTAAACTGATCTTTGAGTGTAAAACTGGTGGTGTGCACCTGTAGTGTAGGCTATATATATAGTGTATATAGTATATATAGTGTAGGCTACAGATACTAAGAACTGCACAGATAATAATAATAATCAGTATTATTATTATTATTATTATTATTATTATTATCATTATTATTATCAATAACATTGTTATTTTATTTCTGTCATTGAAAGGGTGAAGAAGCCTATATGGTGTGATTCAGCAGTCGGGGGACACGACTTTGGCTTTGTTTTGCACATTGCTGAGATCAATTATTCAAGATGTCATGTGTCATTGCTGAAAGGCTGTTACTCCATCCAGTAACAGTAAAAGCAGAAAAAGACTCGCATGTGAATGAAAGGTGGAAGCAGATGCCATATGACGTGTGATTTAAGCGGTGATTCATGACAGAATAGTGACAGAAATATTCGAGGAAATGGGCGCCCTGCTGCGGCGTTTTCCTGAACGCCTCTAACGTCTGGATATTATCTGCAAGCTAAACAATAACGAATACAGGCATGCTTGTGTCCTGAGCAACGCACAGAGGGATGTCTGCAAATATCATGCAAATAGGCGTGAAGCCATTTCAGTCTTTTTTCTTTCTTTCTTTCTTTACCTTCTGGGAGGTGAAAGACTGCGTCCAGTGGTACAAAACGAGTCTGTCTTTATTGAAAGGCTTGGGCTCAGCCGTCGGTTCCTCGGACTCCTCCCCATCTGTGATTTTACCGTCCTCGTCCATGGCTGAGATGGGCCACCAGCTACAGTTGGTGGGGGTAACATGGTTGGAAGACGCCATGACAGAGCGGGTTTGAGCGTGTGGTGGAGAACAGTGAGGAGGGAGAGAAACGGAGGGACAGGAGTAGATGCTAGTAGAGGGAGAGAGAGAGAGAGAGAGAGAGAGAGAGAGAGAGAGAGAGAGAGACAATGTCAGCAGCTTGAGCGGAGCATCATCGTTCACGGGGCCGCGGGGTCCGTCAGTGTTGGACAGTTCCAGTGCTGAGATCTGCCCCACCTCCCAGTTACCACGAACATCCGGGCCACTGGCATCCGCGGGCCATAGCAACCAGTCTGTGGGGGCAAACAATCGCTCACCGTTGCTAGCGAAGCCGCCGATGCATTTTGCATTTTGTGCCTGTTCTTTCTGATTTCGTGCAGTTTACGATAGGGGGAAAGATGGGTGAAGAACTGTTGTGTGTTCAACTGCACCAACAATGTTGCTCGCCAGTCGCATTTGTTATTTTATATGATTCCTAGCGAGGCTACTGAGCCTGAAAGAAGAAGAAAATGGCTGCACGCTATTAACAGAGCAGATGAAGATACTCCAGGAAAATTATGGGTGCCCAAATCAGACTACGCTATGTTTGTTCAGCACACTTTGTAACAGGTAAGAAATCTGATTTTTAATTTCTATGTTTAGATCTAATATTTTGATGTGTTTGGGGAGGCCCCATTATAGATCCTTGAGGTCTGGTTAAAAAAAAAAAAAAAAAAAATGCTAGGTCTGTCTGCTGGGGCTGCTGACCCAAGTGACTGTCGAGAGACTCCATAATATATCTAGCCTCTAATTTCAAATTTTAAATATATATTTTCAGGAAGAAAGGTCAACCAGAAGGATCACCAGATTATGTTCCATCAGTGTTCCCACACAAACCAAAGTCCGGACAGTCAGGCCAGGGGTCTATGTCACATTTTAGCAGAGCTAAATTTAATTCTTTATGTATTGGGGACTGTGTATTTGTGTATAAATATTTAAAATAGTTTCAAAAAAACTTTTACTTACCAGACGTTTTTATGAGGTAATGGTACACATCTGGGTACCCCAAATGAGGCCATTGTTTGGGGTTATTTATCCAAGAATCGGCTGTGTGCTTGTATGGACACAAATCTAGACCGACTATGTCCAATTTGGCTTTATACCTCGCTAAATGCCTCAGGCTTCAACTCATTCTGATATAGGTAAGCCATGCTCGCCACCACAGGCACCCGTGACAATCGCCAAACAAAGTTAAAAAACAATAAAGACGCGAAATAGCTAAAGGAACTGTGAGCGAAAAATACCTGGATACAATGTTGTTTGCCCCTTCACGCTAAAACCGGAAGTGTAACCATGGCCAATCACATGGTGCGTGACGTCACTCTGATATCGAGAATAGCCTAAAAAACCTATAGTCTAATCCAGTGGTTCTCAAGTGGTGGGTCACGACCCAAAAAGTGGGCCGTGACCTGTGATTTGGGTCATGGCTTGTCATTAAGGGTGATGGTGGGTCCTGAACCCAAACCAGTTGAGAACCACTGGTCTAATCCATATGCACATGGATAAATTATTCTTGCCAGCTGCTGAACGCACTAACTATACTAAGAGTGGAGACCCGCGGAAGGAGCGCTCACGTGGCGGAGGGTCAAGTAGGTCCTTATATACACTGTAAAATCCGATTAGTTAACCTTACTTGAAAAAAGCATGCAAACCGATGGCACTTAAAATAATAAGTACACCAGAATAGAATATTGTGTGTTCTAGTAACTAATGCTTACAAAGTAAAACACACTTATCTCCAAGTTACTGTAACTAAGACAAACCAGTACAAACTACTTACAAATTAGAGAGACTACTCAGAAGTACCAGTTCAGAATACTAAATTGCATGATGTAAACTTTACTGTTGTGTGTTCCAAATAATACAATTCTGCAAGTTAGGCTAACTACAATAATGTTTTGTGTTAATTGGATTTTTGAGTTTCATTTACTTAAAGAGTAATCAGATTTATTTCATAAAAGCATGGAAACTGCACTAAAATTCCTTTTAATGCAACAGTAAATAAAGCCCTGGTTTTAGGTGCAAATTAAATTCAATTCTAAAACATTTGGTTATCA
>JAGFBZ010002339.1:0-63963 GCA_018398805.1 Hirundichthys speculiger
TTTTTTTTTTTTTTTTTTGCAGGCCAATTACACCCTCAACATAGTCACATCTTTACACTACAGGAGCCGACTTTCAGGCCAGCAGTGGACCTTCAAACTCCACAGAGAGCAATCTGATTATATCTGAGGGAAGCAAAACCCCACTCCACAACTTACAAGCCCCAAAACATCTATCAATATCTCAGTACACTCAAAAAAACTGATCCAAGCCCTTCTTTGATGTGACACATTTAATTCTTGTTGGATTTGCTGAATCTATTAAATCTATTAAATACAAAATATATGTACATTTAATAGTGGTAACGTAATAGTTTTACCTTGACATTCATGAACTCGAAACAAATGTGTTTCATTTGAATTGGAACCGCCCATTGTGCATGTGCAATGCAACACGCTCCCATCCTCTGTTCTTCCCAGTCTGCTTGCTTCTTCACCACAACTTCTTCTGACGCTGCTGCTGCTCGACCACGAACATCCGGGCCACTGGCATCCGCGGGCCATAGCAACCAGTCCAACCAGACCAAACAATCGCTCACTGTCGCTAGTCAAGCCGATGCATTTTGCATTTTGTGCCTGTTCTTTCTGATTTCGTGCAGTTTACAATAGGGGGAAAGATGGTGAAGAACTGTTGTGTGTTCAACTGCACCAACAATGTTGCTCGCCAGTCGCATTTGTCATTTTATATAATTGCTAGCGAGGCTACTGAGTCTGAAAGAAGAAAATGGCTGCACGCTATTAACAGTGCAGACGAAGATACTCCAGGGAAATTATGAGTGCCCAAATCAGACTACGCGTATGTTTGTTCAGCACACTTTGTAACAGGTAAGAAATCGGAATTTTTCAAGATATTTTAGTTTTAATTTCTATGTTTAGATCTAATATTTTGACGTGTTTGGGGAGGCCCCATTATAGATCCTTGAGGTCTAGTAAAAAAAAAAAATGCTAGGTCTGTCTGCTGGGGCTGCTGACCCAAGTGACTGTCGAGAGACTCCATAATATATCTAGCTTCAAATTTAAAATTTTAAATATATATTTTCAGGAAGAAAGGTCAACCAGAAGGATCACCCAGATTATGTTCCATCTGTGTTCCCACACAAACCAAAGTCCAACAGTCAGGCCAGGGGTCTGTGTCACGTTTTAGCAGAGCTCAAAAGAGAAGAGGTTTGTATTTTAGATATATAGGCCTACATGTTATACAACTAACACCCATATGTCATTAAGATTATTAATGATTATTGATTCAATGAATAGATAATCACCCTTGCTACTACTGGAATTTGGTCTGATTTTTTTTTTTTTTTTTTTTTTTAATCTTCATTTTGTTGCAGCAACATCCAGTCCAGTGGGAGGTGCTAGGGTACGGAAGTGCTTGAAACTTCTTGACAATGTACCAGTCAACGTACAAGTAGAAGATACACCATCAGAGTCAGGGTGACAGTCACCACCATGCGTTGACACTGCAGACCTCTCATCCCCGATGACAGAGGAACGGCCACCACGTTCAAGACCCCCACCCACTCCATCAACCCCATCAATGGGGTTGATGGAGTGGGTGGGGGTCTCAACTTGAGAGCTGAGAGAGACGAAGCATGTGCCAGAGCCAATTTGTTAGAGAAGAAACTTGATGCATCCACCTTAACAGCAAGTGCAGTTCAAGGTGACAACCAAAAATGCAAGATGATGATCGGGATCACATGGGAAGTGTTTGAAAAAGTACTAAGGGATAACACTTCCTTTGAACTGTTATCACACGTGAAAGGCATCCCCACAACAACAGCCATCGACTACTTTTGGAAGTGGGTCGACCTCATCTACTCAAAGCTGGGGTTCATGATAAAATACCAGGACAGGGACAACATCTTTCACACAATACTACCAGTTTTCAAGGCAAAATTTCTACGGCTCACTTCCATCGTGGACTGCTTTGAGATCTTTATTGATGCTCCAAAAAATCTAAAAGTCAGAGCTCAAACTTGGAGCAATTACAAAAAACACTGTACCGCAAAAGTGTTCGTGTCGTGTTCACCAGTAGGAGCCATCAACTTCTTGTCCTGTGTGTGGGGCGGCAGAGCCACGGATGTACAAACTGTGCGGGAGTCTGGCTTTATAAGTTCATGCCTTCACATGCTGGGCGACCAGATCCTGGCTGATCGTGGCTTCCTTCTGCAAGAGGAATTAGCTGTCCAGTGTGGTGCTGAGTTGTTGACACCAGCTTTTACAAAAGGGAGAAAACAACTTTCTGCGCAAGAAGTGGAAACATCTAGAAAAATTTAATCTGTGCGAATCCACATTGAGCGGGTGATAGGTATTCTCAAGAACAGGTACAGGTATGGGCGACCGAAGCAGTAATGCGTCCAGCCCGGTGCTCGTGCCACGCCAGGGAAGAGGACTGGGCACGTGTGACATCCTCCAGCATGCTCCTCAAAGACACGGGAAGTGTCTTGATGTGAGGTACAGGCTTCTCTGAAACAAATCTGGGGGCGAACTGTGTGAAGCTGCTCAGTCCAACTACCTTGGTTTTACAGCTGCTCAGCTGTTCCAGGAATGTGTTCTGTTCTGTCTCTGTCGATGGAATGTGATCATACCTTTTCCTTTTCTTTCCTCATAGCTTGTTCTTAGCAGCATCAGAATAAAACTTGATGTCTGATATTGGAGCAGGTGTCACCTTTTGTACGAAACACTCATTCCATGCACATGGTTCGTCGGTGCATGGAGACTGTGTGTAACCCATCCTGACGGCTGCTTCAACTTTGAACAGGACCGCTGCAATGTGGGAGCATGTCTCACCAAGCCTATAAAAAATAAAAATAAAATAAATGAATAATCTATACCACTCTTATCATATCGATAAGGCCATAATATAACTTTCGTGTTAAATATTGAAAAAGGAAAATGAATGAAAACAAACTTACCCAGCCATGCAATCACAGTGGGCAGCGACAACTGTTGCCCCCTTGTCACAGCGACCCATGGGTGGTGTGGTTCGTCTGTCACTCGCCATGACAGTCTAATATCAGCCCTGAAGATTATGTGGTTGGCCACTGTCTTGTGCCTGACAGTCTGAATCCACCCCGAAATGAAAAACCGACACCTGTAGTTTTCCATCGACTCTTGGTTGTATACACCTAAAAAACAAAACAAAAAAAATAAATAAATAAAATAATAATAATAATAAAATAAAATCAATAGATCTATTTAGACCCTCTATTGTCAGTTTGTATTGCATACCCAAGGGGCCAAGGCCATGACCGACCAACAGTGATCAAGGCCTAGGGCCTAGCCTGAAGCAATGTAATAAACTCAAATTTAATTCTTTATGTATTGGGGACTGTGTATTGGTGTATAAATATTTAAAAAACTTACTTACCAGGAGTTTTTACAAGGTAATGGTACACATCTGGGTACTCCAAACGAGGCCATTGTTTGGGGTTATTTATCCAAGAATCGGCTGTGTGCTTGTATGGACACAAATCTAGACCGACTATGTCCAATTTGGCTTTATACCTCAATAAAGCCTCTGGCTTCAACTCATTCTGATATAGGTAAACTATGCTCGCCACAACAGGCACCCGTGACGATCGCCAAACAACGTTAAAAAAAACAATAAAGACGCGAATTAGCTAAAGGAACTGCGAGCGAAAAATACCTGGAAACAATGTTGTTTGCCCCCTCACGCCAAAACCGGAAGTGTAACCTTGACCTATCACATGGTGCGTGACGTCACGCCGATATTTACAGAGATGCAGAAAGCTGCTGTAATCCCACTCCTTGGTGAGTACGCGATTTTGTAATATTTTAAAAAGCTTGCTGTGAAAACCGTGAAGCGAGACGAATTTTACCGTAAGTGAAGTCGGACATTGCGGGCTAGCTAGCTAAGCTACATGACGTTTGACTAAGAGTCAGTGGTTACTCTGACTAGTGTTATAACCACAACTTTTACGGTAAAATTGTCTATAAACATGAATTATGAGGTTTTACAACTAATGAGTGTGTTTTAGCAGACCCCTCTCCCCTCCCCCACTCACGGTCACTCAGACTCACACCCGCGATTTCAGTCCTTTGACACTGTTTATTTAGACATTAGAGGCCGTTTGCTGCTTATAAAAGACCTATCACTAGGTGCAAACTTATTTGGTGATGATAACACCAGTGGCAAGTTTAATGAACAGTTTGTGCTGCTTGAGATGTTGGATTAAATATCTAAATATATAATATTAAATATCTGAACAGGTCCGATAGTTTAGAACATGTGATTCCGCATATTAATTAGCCACGTGCTTCTGTTTGTTTAGAGATGACTGAAGATTCAGTCTGATTGATGAACAGATGAAGAAAAAGACATTTGCATTAGAAGAGATACATTTGTTTTGTACGTTTGAGATACACCTGTTTGAGCAGAGTGAAGTAAGTAGATGTTTGTGTGTTGTCAAGTTTTATTATTGTCCATGGTGATTAATGGCTGCAATTTGTATTTTGCAATAACCCTGCTTCCCTTTATGGCAGTACAAGTAACACATCTCTACATTGTTGCAAAATTTTCAGGTGAATGCAGAGTTCTTGCGGCTCACCACCAAGCCACTGCAATCAAAGTTCCTGTCACAGATGGACCCCTTCACGGACAAGCTGATTCAGATCTTCAAGAGCAAAGGAGGAGTGAAAGGGCAAAAGATCAAGCGCATCCTGGCAATGACAGACCAGGTTAGTATAAATGTATCAAACAAACTTTCACTGTATTGTGGTGGTTAAGTTTTTTTCTTGTCTGTAGCTGCTCATTTAAAGAAATATTTCACAGCTGGAAATATGGTGTTTTATAACACTAGGAAATAGGTGCTACATGATCAAAGAAAAGGGGCTGTGGCATTTGCTTTTGCCTAAAAGGGAGGGGGGAAATCTGCAACGACAAGAATGCACTGCATTGCACCGTACCAAAAAACACCTCTTGCAAGTTGAGTGGTGCTTGGTTTACACAAAAATGGAAATGGAAATGCACCAGTCCTAGAAACAACACAAAATGGTGGGCAGTGTGTCCTTGTGCATGGACTACTCACCTAGTAATGATAACACCCATCTGGTTTAAATTTAAGTATTCTTTTAATCTCAGCAAGAGGGAGGCCTAAAGGAAGGAGGTCATTGTTTGAAAACCTTGCATGCTCTTACTAATTTCTCAAACCTACTTATGCAGCTATAGTTTTCACAATTTAATGTCTGCTTTCTTTTACAATTTGATTGTATAATTATTTTTTTCATAATGACAGCCCAAACACTCAGTTATCCTCAGACTGCTCTAATCCCAGATTCCTTTATTTATCACCCATGTTTTAGTGTGATCACATCAATATAAGGAGGGAGTGAATCCTGAGAAGCCTTGTTGTCTATGTCAATGAAGACCCGGATGTGTTTTTCAAGGAATATTCGGTAAGTTTATTACAATTCTTTCTCATGTAGTATAATTGTAGCACGTACATATCACTAATGTAAACAAGATGTTCCTTTATTTGTCCCGCAACATAAATACTGTAGATCATCTTTTTTTTCTATGTTTCCTGTATTTCCTGACTTCTGGCACCTCCATTTTACTCATCAGGACATTACTGCAACCTATAGTGACACGTAGTAGTCACTGTATACACAGTCAATTATCAAACAAAGATACACACACAGCACACACAGACACACCTACCTGTACAAGTGGGGATGGATTTGGTTTCTCACTCTTGGGTTTTGCTGAATATTTTCTGTGGTAGATTCAAAAGGGATCACTGCAGTTGCATAGCTTTACCACTGAAAAATGTTGGCCATAAAGCTGCTAACATTATGTTACCACTCAGCTCTCTCACACTGCTATAGCCTTGGCTCTGACGGCTCCAGTTTCAGGCACTGATGGAGCTGAAGCTGATTGGGCTCGGTCCACTGTCATCCATGTTGGGTGCCTCAGATCCTGGAGGTGAAAAAACCTCCACTTCTGAGGAGTGGTCTGTGGAACAGGTGACCTGAGAGTGTTGCTGTCCATTTCTATTTTATCTGTCATGTCAAATCTTTTGTTACACATCTAAGTTCCGCCTGGTCTTGGCTCCTCCTCTCTCCTTGTTCTGTCGGTGTCTGCCCACTTTTTTAAGCAGCAGGTGAAGTTAGGATCTGACCACACGGGTTAGTTACTCTTTAATATTAAGACTAATCTAATTCTATGCTTCATTTTGAAAAATACTATGAAACAGCCAATGACTTCAGGAAACAACACTGATGTGTGCATCAGAAGATTCTGTGAAAGCCTGACACACCACTATTACTAACCATGGCCAGATATCTTAGGTCAAATGTTGAAGGCTACAGCCGTCTTAGAATTGGCAGTTGTATTTTGTATATGATTTTCTGTTTGTGGTTTAAATTTTACTTGAATTTTCTTTCTGTGTTCAGTCCTCTGCAGCTGAGGATGCAGAGAGGGACATCACCACCACAGTCGTGGGGATTTACACGATCCGAAGAGAGGGACAGGAGGAGCCCGAGGACGTGGGAGTTGTGATTGAGGGCATTCAACTCCTCAGCGATGTTGGCAGTGTCATCATGGGGTTCATCATGCTGTTTGGGCTCATTTATGCCCTTGATCTTGCCTTTCCCGAAAACCTCAAGTAAACCTTTGAGTTTTTCCAGAAGATCATCATGAACATGGATGGACACAAGCTGAACACAAAGATACAGCAGCTGAAAATCAAGCTGTTTTCATAAGAGACAAACACTGTGTCCACACAGTCAGTGGCAGTCAGCGTAGATGTTTTTCTTGTTCTAAAAATATCTTAACTACTTGTGTAGCATATCTTGAAGTGTGTTGCTGTGGATGGGCTGTGACTGGACTCAAAGAAATGTAAATCTTTTTCAGGTTCTCTTTTGTACTTCTACATGTGTGTTGTACATGTATATGTACTGTATATGTCATATCTGTTTATAGGCATTACATATTGCAGTTTATAGTAAAGTTTTCATGTTTAATCGGAACTGGTTATACCATGCCTTTGCAAATATTGTACTTGTATTATTGTTGCACTAGTACTAGTATTACTTTGTTTGACGCACTTTTGAAGTCAGCAGAGTACTTTTCTAAATGTGATAAGTCATACACTGTGTTCATCACAGAGAAAAAGAACTTAAGAGAAGCTTATAATCTTGAGCTTAGAATAACTATACTAATTTGAGTTAAACAAATGTAAATACGTTTAGGCCAGTTAAAGTACTTATTTTATTTTGACTGTATTTGATAAAGATGAGTTTGACCAACTCAATTAAATCATATTATAAGGAGGTACTTAGTTTGAGTTGGGGTTACATAAATTTAATGGATGGAAATCCTGCCCAAAATTTGTGTTCATCCAATGAGGTTTTTTTTTTCAGTGAGATAGCTCTTTATAGATAACCAGAAGGACTTGCTCATATATGTATGTATGTATGTATGTATTAGTGGTGGGTTGATGACGCGTCATGGAACGTTTTATTGCCAAACTGTATTGATACGTGTCCATACTGTGTCACTGAATACTGACACCTGCTGGACATTAAAAATCCCTACAGGCAACCGAGTTGCCAGACTCAACTGACACCAATTTGATGACCCAGTATGTTATAAAATAATAAAATGTATTGTATATGGTATGATTGCATATCTTCATTTAAATTTAAAATATCTGTGATATCTTCAGATACGGATACATGTATCACAACTTGAAAACCTAGTGACCGTGTTGTGAATGCTTGTGGACTGTGATTTTTTTTTTCATAAATTTTTATTCAAAAAATAAGTTTTTCCAATGTATTGAACCTTAGTCTATTTCGCTTTTTGGACAAAAGTTCTCCAGCTTTGGAAAAGACCCGCTCACAAGCCACAGATGATGCTGGTGAGCAAAGACACTGCAAAGCAAGCTGGGAGAGGTGTAGATACATTGGCTTTTGGTTGTCCCAGTATCTCAAAGGATCCTGGGACCTGGACAAGTTCCCTGAACCCTTCACTCTCCACAATGCTGAGGGGTTGGCGGTCCTTCAGGATGAAATTTAGCAGAGCTTCATCCAGCATCTGCCTTCTGGAAGATTAATGGTTACAAAATAAGTAAAGAATAAATTCATATGAGTTAATTATCAATAAAGCAACTGTGAATAAGTTGTAGAATGGCTGTATACCTGAGTTCATCCTGGGTGTATCTGGGACTTCATTTTCATGCCTGGCCCTTGTGATGGGTCCATGGCGCCTCATGGAACGTTTTAACACATTGCCAATCTGTATTGAAACATGTCGATACTGTGTCACTGAATACTGACACCTGCTGGACATTAAAAATCCCTACAGGCAACTGAGCTGCCAGACCCAACTGACACGGAAGTAACGGATGCGTTGAATAAGACTTTCATTCAATTTGATTATGTTATTGTAAAAACGCTCATAATCCCCTACAGTCTGCAGTCTACTCAGCACATTCACACAGTGTTCATTCTTTTGCCGTGAGTAGCAGCGACATCGTATGGATTTAACCTCCACGTGCAGCTCTGATAACCGCCCTCACATAATTCAAATGTTTCCATTTATAACAGATTATCATGTTACTGTCCCCTTGAAGCATTGTATTAAACTGATGTATGGAAAATCCATGAACAAAAAAAAAAAAACGTGTCAATGATGCGCCACACATTTGGAAAGACAAAAAAAAAAAGAAAAAGAAGGTGACCTACATAGTCTCACGTCTGTGGACCCCTCCTACATGCTTCTGTTACGTATTGGGTCTGGATGCTGGCCAAGCATGGACGTGCGCGCGCACATGCTCTGCAACATACTGCATACTGCAAAATCCTCCTTTGCGTTTCTGCCTCTATTTATATCCACTTCACTTATATTGCAGCAATGTTACTGTGTCGTTTCAAAACACCCAATTCAGAAATATTGAGAAGAGAATATTCATCTAATGTCTGCAATATGATGATGTACAGGGAAGGAGGGGGTGTTCTTGTTGGATTATTCCATTACATGCAGCTACTGAACTCGGTGAACAGAGGGCGTGTCGCCATGGCAACGCAGCTCCTCTATGCAGGTCGCTGTCCGTGGTGCTGAGAGACGCAGCGGGGAAAGGACGTGGGAGCTGTGCGTCTACTCGCAAATACAGACAGGTTTATCCCTGACATCCTTAGAATATTTATGGTTGTCAGAGATCAGGATTATTTTCCCTATTCCAGTGTTTGAAATAAATAAATAAACATGTTTACCTAGTGAGACACCTGAAAGACACCTGATATCAAAAGGTGGGCATATGTTAGCCTACTAGTGCCAGCTGGTGGTTGTTCTTGTGCTTTGTTCCACACTGGCGCATTGCTGTGTCATCTCTGTGCTAGTCTGTGAGTGAAACAGAGCAGCTGCCAACAGGCACTACAAAAATACTTAAACAATCAGGGTCAGTGCTTATTGGAAAGGGATATACATATATATATATATATATATATATATATATATATATATATATATATATATATATATATATATATATATATATATATAATGTAAAAATGTCCCTGTCAAATTTAGTTATTTAGCCACTCCAAACTAGAAAAAAGAAAAAGAAAAAAAAAGAAAAAAAAAAATCCCTCTTTGTGTAGACCTGAATGCTTTTTTTTTTTTTTTTTTTTGTCCCTTTGTGCGTGGTCATGTGACTCATCTCTCTGGGGAGGTGAGGTCATATGGGCACACAATGAGACAGATTCACTTATGAAATACTATCACCCTCAGGGAAAAGGTGCTGCACTTCTTGCGAAACTCACAAAGCCTGTTTTCATATTGTGATAAAATATATGTGAGTACATTCATCAACAAATCAGCTACATAATTCCTCGTCTTTGGAATAATTCATTTGAATAGATATGCTCATTCTTTTTTTATTTTGTTTCTTTGTAGGATAACATAAGATGACATGGTGTGTGTGTACTCATCTTGATCAGTGAAGGTTTTAGAAAAGTTGTATTTATTAGAATCCGTTTCCACCAACATTTGGGCTTTTGTGAAAGTAGACCCCTTGACATTTCATGCGTATGGCAGTGAGTCAGATTACTGAAGATAATTTTTTTTTTATTTATATCTATTAAATCTATTTATATGCAAGTTCAGGCATCACAGAGTTCTGACTTGTATCCCAAGTGACTTTTTTCACAAGTATTTGTTTTATGTTGAACACATAGACATTGTATTTTAGTGATAAATAATTCATTTAACTCAGTAGATTGGGTTCAAAGTTTTCAAGAAAAGTCATTAAAGTACAGTAAACAACTACTAAGTGGGTTGAAATAAAGATTTGCATTGAGAACAGAAAATATGTTGCTTCCATTTCTGTAATTACTTGGATGCATGGTACTGGCAAATTATTAATCACATGGTATTATTTTATTGAATAGCACTTAAAAAGATTTATTGAATGATAATTTATACAGATATTTAATTCAACATTAAGATCCTATGACAGAAATCAGTGATACCCTTAATAAGGGGAGCTAGTCAAACTCTGGTGCAACTGTTACCACGACACCCCAAAATAAAATGAAATCTAAGACCCTAGCTTTAACTTTATGTATACAGTAGCTGAACATGCTGTTCACTAAGAGAAGTGAAGATTATTTGCGGACCAATTGATAGCAACACTTAGATTTAATTATTCATAAATATGAATTTGCCTTGCATTTATTTTGTTATGTTCACATTGCAGTATGAAGCTTTAATGGAAGCAATAGTCCAGTTAAATTTCACATGACACATAACCAGTAACTAATGTGCAACATAGAAATATTACATTCTCACAGATTTTGTAATGAGTAGTGTTGTGGCTGGCTCAGAAAATGACTGACAGAGGAGGTGGAGTTAAAAAGGTTTATTGAAACTGGAGCCATTGCTGAAGAGGTGATCATCTCTGAAGATGCTGGAGCAGGGAGGAATGCAGGTAGGTAGGCGGGAGAAGAGGCCCAGAATAAGGAATGATCCAAGTCCTTTATCCAAGCGCGTGAGTACTGACTGGCCTGGTGGAAAATACACTGGGGAAAAAACTAAGATTAGTAACAATATTTGGGGTACAGATAGAGATCAGAATCCAAGTATGGTCTGTGGTCAGGTTCAAGGGTTCCAAATAGTCCAAACAAGTCCAAAATGCAAATTCAAGGCACAAGACAGGTACACAGGTCAGGCTTTCAAATCCATTCAGGGGCCAGACAGAGTTCTGGGTCTAATCACAAAATACAAATCAGGACTAGATGGTGTCTTCTAATAAATGGCACAATCTGGTGAAGGGAGAGATGTGCAGACCTGCTGAAGAAAGGGAAAGAACAGGTGTGACTGATCAGAGTTGATTAGTTAGCTGAAACCAGTGGTGAGGGAGGTTCAGGCAGAGAGAACCAAATATGGTCAGCACAGGAAGTGAGCTGAAAACCATGACAGATTTTTATTTGAATGAATTAGTTTTGCTGTATAGAATTTAAATATAACAGGAGGATTTTCATTTATAGCAATACTTACTGTACATGCCAGTGTGGAAACCTGTAATGAAGCAGTTTAGTTGTAGATACAAAATCTTTGTGGAAACATGCACAGATTTTTTTTTTTTTTTCACTTGCTGGTTAAAATTGTGTTCCTGCTATCATATTAGCAACATCTCCAGACCTGACTGAAACTGTCCAATAAAACTCGAAAGCCTGTCTGAGCCTTTAAGAGAAAAGTCTACTTGAAATTACATTACATTGATTACAGCACAGGCAGCATGGTAGCTTGGTGGTTAGCACTGTTGCCTCACAGCAAGAAAGGTTCCTGGTTTGGACCCTGGCAGGGGCCTTTCTGTGTGGAGTTTGCATATCTGTTGTTAGTCTTCCTGTGGCTGGTTCAACCCCCAGTCTATGACCATTTGTTGCATGTCTGCCCTGATTTCCTGTTTCTCCCTTACTGTGAATAATGGCCACTAGTGCCACAAAAACTAAAAAAAAAAAAAAAACTCACTTATTGAAAGCGTGAGAGCAATTATCTGCAGAATATCACACTATATTCTTGTATGCAGTTATTTTTACTGAGTTTTTGCAGTACTGACATGAGTGCTACTGTATATCATGTTCTCAAATAAAGGAACAAGGGCTTAATATGATTTTACAAATCAAATTTTGCAAGTAAATTATTGTCGTTAAAAATCTCCAATAAATAAACTTGCAGCAAGAGTAACTTTTTTACAAGTATAGAATGTTTCTTGTTTGTGTGAGCTGCTCTTCTGGCATTAAAAATCTCTCCATATCTATGACCTCAGTCTACATATTTTTGTTTGGCCTAAAACGGTCCACATTAATGCATATGTATCAGAACTCCAAGCAACTAAATGAGCCTAATTATCAAATAATATTGGGGTTTTCTTCCAAGGCCTACACCACCACTGAATCAGTCAATCAACTGCCATTCTGTTATGTGTACTGTACATATATGATACATCTAAAGTTGTTTTAGAAATGAGACATGCATTTGATTCAGATTAAAAAGGTCTGCTTAAATGAAAATGAAACCAACTGGCTAACTAGGTTGGAACAGAAGGAATAATTATATGAAAAAGGCCTTTAATTTTGACATTTTAACATCGTCATTGCACATGTAGTACACTTCAATTCATCAAGATTGTTTTGACCTTATCTATGAATAATCTGGCAGAAATTTGCTTTAATAAGGATCAGAATCAAAACCCTTTTTACAATAATGCAGACACCTAAAAGTAATGTTATACATTTGATGCATAACTGAAGAGAGTACAAAGCTAATCATTTCATCTGCATTTGCTTTTAATAGTTCATAAAGACCAGACCACAGGATACAATTAGCTCACATTACACAACTGACTACATTTTCCACTATGAAAGTACCACTGTACAAAAGCACTTACTGTATATGTTTGGCTGTAAGACATTATAACTTGTTGCAACAAATGCAATTGGAGCTGTGCTTAATAGTTTGACTACATGATGTCTGAATACAAGATTCTGAAATATAGAGGTTGACTCATTGATCTGATGACACAGAATTCTGTACACATCCGAAACTTGCAAAAACAATGGTGAAAATGAAATGTATTTTAAAAGACAGACATGGTGAGTTACACAGTGATATACGTTTTATAACCAGTTATACATGTGCCTCACTTTGTTAATTAGAAGATGCATCAAGCAGTCATTAATGTACATAATCACATATTTCATTGGGTAAAAACCACTGATATGTTGCTTCAGCATTATAAAGTATGCATTAATTAGTCATGTTTAGTTCTGGATTTTTACCGTTACACAACTGCAAGATATTGACTTTAAGTATCATCCAGAGTTTGGGTTAGGAAATAAAAAAGTGAAACTTACTAGTGATTGTAATATATATGCAGTCCTCATAAAGACACTTCATTCTGTTCTTAAAGACTCACTGTGTTCAGTTCAAACCTAGGCTTACTTTTGTAGTATCCAAGTGAACAGATCATTCACACACACAGTAAGCTTAAGTTTAATCTGCGAGTACTCTTAGCTTTGTGAATCCACTGACCTGTCATTCTGCTGCTCTTGTTTAATCAAGGAAAAATGAATAAGATTAAACATGGCACTCCTTACTTCTTGTTGCATTATAATGTAATGTTCTATTTTGTGTTAAGACAAAAAAGAAAAAAAAAATCTTGAGCTCAAGTGAAAAACTGGATATGTTCAGTACCATAAAACATCTAAAGCTAATGAAATACTTTGATTATTCCATGCAGAAACAACTGAAAGGCATGATGGCTAAAGGCCTTATTCTTTGTTATGTGTGTTTGATAAACTCACCACCCTCCTTCAAATATTTAGGCCTACTTCACTTATAAAGCACAAATGAAATCAAGTACAAAGCATAAAACTACTAAAAACTACCACATTTATAAAATACTGATTGATTTTTATTTCTGTTTTAATTGTATGTTGTTGCTTTACTGATTATTCTGTTGCACTTCTTTGATTACTTATATTACACATTAATGCTGCTGGAATAAGATGAAGGACAGGGGTTAAAACTTTTCTGGAAAGGGAAAAAAAAAGTCTCTTCAAGGCATTTAACATTCTCCCATCCACTCTTAAAGTCCTTGTTGTGGCTTCTTTGAATATTCACTGGTGCAGATTGTTACAGTCTGCTCATTTGTGCGCATTACTTCTTGAAAGACATGTATGGCAGTTGAAGTCATGCAGTCTCAACATGCATAACAAATGGACATAAAGGTGTTGGTCGATTTCTTCGTGTGCTCAAAAAAGTAGAAGGGTGGGAATATATAGTTTGGATTTGTCATGGTCCATCGGGAGTACAGAAAGACAGCTACACGCAGAGTGAGAAACACTGAGCAGGATCGAGGAGGGGTGGGTGGCTGCTGCAGGCTGCTCCTCCTTTCTTCCGGTAATTTCTCCGTCATCACAATAAATGGCTGGAGGGATGGCCTTATGTGGAACTGCTGCTGCTAGTGGTGGATGCCTGTGAATTAGACAAGAGAATCTGTCAAATGTAGAAAAGGAACAACAGCACTGAGAGCCTTGTGATTGGCCAGACTGACATATCTCATGCAGCCGATGTCGGTCACTCAACAGGGGCTTCAGGCAGAAGACAGAGTGGGTGAGGGGACCGGACGGATCCTTGAACATGTAGTGGTAAGGTGGCAGTTTTATCAATGAATACCATGCTCCAAAATTACGTGAAGGAGAGTGGTTGCTAGGTAACTGGGTGACTGGTTTCTCTTTGCGCTACTCCTGCACAAAGAATTAGGTCACAATTCAGACTACAGGAGACGCATCATTTATGTTCAGAAGTGTCATTCTGTGAAGTAGACAGAAATAGCTTGGTCCAGTTCCACTTCCAAACATTCATAAAGGTCTTATTCCTAATATAGTATGGATGGGTCAGTAGGGGATGAACACAGGTTAATATTCACATGCACCACATCCTTTTAAGAACATAGTGATTCATTTAAGAAAATAAATATTTTCTTGACATGTGTATTCAGGGCAAAGGCCAAATTGTAAAAAAAAAGAAAAGAAGTAGCAAATCATGCCCTGAAGAAGAGCTTTAGATACTTTAGATATAGGCTTGGATACAGTGTTGGGCATATTTTTCACCAAAAGCCATAACTAAGTTAGGAGTACTGGTTTAATATGACTTAATATGAATCACCATGTTTGCTTGTGTTCAGTAAAGCTTATTATAACTTTATGCCAAAGAAACCATCCCAAATATTTCAGAAGGGCCATAATCCTAATCCTGAAATACTGACAAATGTGGCGTTAATCTCTGTGCTAATCAGATCATACAGGCAGCTTTGAGTAGTCTTTAAAGATAAGACAGCAATATCAGTAACAGTGAAAAAATATATAAATACGAAGATCTAGAGGACCTGGCAAACTCCAGGTGAAATCAATGTGAGAATCTTTGTAAAAAGAAAAATACTCCTTCAAGAGAAAACAAGACAATATAATGAGTTTTTTTTAAAGTTCACTGAAAACAAAACAAACACAAGAAACAAAACACCAACTTGTCTGCAATGTAATTCAAAAGTTATCCAGGGCGGGAACTCTGCATACCTCCATCTGCTGAGTGGACTTTCCTCATTTAGGGTACTTTACTTTAGGGGGGGGAGAAGAAAAAAAAAGAAAAAGCAATTTAATGGTCAATGATCAAGAACAAAACAAAAAAAAAAAACTCTTTGTGTATGTATCCTATCACCACAGAGTTAATGTCAAGGGACAAATAATGCAAGATTAACTATGAAAAAGAAGACAGACTAATTAGTGTGACTGTTAATAAAATGCATTCTATAAAAGTGATGGTGGCCTAAAAATAGAATTTCACTTCAAATACTTCACATACATACTTACCGATAGATAGAGAGATAGAGAGATAGAGAGATAGAGAGATAGATAGATAGATAGATAGATAGATAGATAGATAGATAGATAGATAGATAGATAGATAGATAGATAGATAGATAGATAGATAGATAGATAGATAGATAGATAGATAGATAGATAGATAGATAGATAGATAGAAATAAAACCTCCACATGTAGCAAGGCTCATATGCCTTCAATTATGCACTCTACAATGTTTTCAGAAAAACTTTAAAAAAGCAGAGGTGCGCTACAATCTTTCATCATTCATTAAAATAATAAATGACAGTGTTAATACATCATCAAGAATGACAGCCACTGCATAAAAAAAAAATAAAGTTTACTAAAAATAAAGAAATTGCACTTGAATATATATATATATTTTTTCATTTTTTTTCTTGTTCTAAATATAGTCTCTGTTCTTTCAACTTCTGTATCATTGCAACAATGCAAAATATGTAATTTTGATGTTTAATGAATTTAGTTTTGTAACTGACTGACTCTTTGAGATGATTTTTAGAGTTCCACAACTTGTATTAATAAGTTACTACAAATACATAGGTCATTAAAAAGAAATAAATAAAAAAGTGTTTTCACCACATTATGTAAATAGATTACATGATAGGGTTCTTGGGTCTTGGTTCATCAGCCACAGTAAAGAATGTATACGCACACACACATATATGAGCAATGAAGTTAATCCATGAGGATTGATTGCCACAAAGTGAGTTAAGAATTACTTTGTTACTTTAGTGATTACTGGGTTTAATTATTTGGTTAATATACACACACACACACACATACACATATCCAGTCTAGTTTTTCTTTTTAGCAGAAAGAAAAGTTGTAAGGAGAAAATTTCAATTTAATACTTAAACAAAAGATGTGACTATTGTTAATAGAAGCTGAAAGTTAAAATATTTGACAATGACCTGCATTTGGCAAGATTTTTTTTTTCTTTTACTGCAAAAGTATGTTTTGTGACTTTTGTTCAGCCCAGTAAAGTGATTGATCATTTGTACCTGCAGGGTGGAAGCTGCTGAGTCACTAGTATCCGTCAGTCCTGTTCCTCTCGGTATACTGGACACGATGTACCTGGAGCCCTTTGGCAGAGGCTGTCTAACCACCAGCTTTCCTTTCCTGGTCTCTGCTAGAAACAGACTGTACCAGTAGGCATCGTTGGAGACCAGAGTGGAGTCTGCGATGGTGGAGTTCCTCTCACTGATCACACTGTTCCTGCTGGGAGGAGCCGTTTTGCTGGACTTGGGACTTTGACACTTGATCACGATGGTGACCAGGATGGTGATCAGCAGCAGAAATGAAAGAAATGACACAGAGCCCAGACCGATGAGCAGATACAGGTTCAGGTCTGAAAAGATGTCATATTCCAGAGGCACTTCAGTCATGTCAGAGTAGGACTTAACAGCAGTCTCCACTGTGATCAGGTTGATGGTGACTGTAGCAGAGAGAGCAGGGGCCCCGTTGTCCTTGGCAACAACAACCAGTCTCAGGTGACGTGGATCTTTGTAACTGAACATCCTCATAGTCCGGATCTCTCCGTTGTATTGGTCCAGACTGAACAACTGGCATCAGTCACCTGTAGAAACTGGTAGGTGATCCGAGAGTTGTGCACTGAGTCCGTGTCCAAAGCTATCACCTTGGCAACCAGGGAGCCTTTATCAGTGGATCTGGGGATCTTTTCCTCCACCACTGAGCCGTGTGCGCGCCATGGAGAGACAATAACCGGAGCGTTGTCGTTCTGATCCACAATAATGATGTGGACGGTCACGTTACTGCTGAGTGGAGGAGATCCAGAGTCTCTGGACTCAATGTGGAAAAGAAACTCCTTCTCAATCTCATAGTCGAAGGTTTTCAGAGCATAAAGATTACCGTTCTCTGGATTGATGGAGAACAGCATGGACATGGAGGTGTTGGCGATCTCCTTCTCTATGATAAAGTAAACTAGATACTGGTTTTCATGGAGGTCAGGGTCAAACGCAGTGAGGGAGCTGAGCAGGGCTCCAGGTGCGTTATTCTCCATTACACGGATCGTATTAAAATGACTGGGGGAACTGTGGAACATTGTCATTAACATCCAGCAGCTCTAAAGTCATAGTTTCATTGTCAGATAAAGGAGGAGAACCTCTATCTGTGACAGTAAATGTGATGTCATATTCTGGGACCTTCTCTCGGTCTAATGGCTCTGACACCACTAACTCATAATAGTTATCAGAGGACTCCCTCAGTCTGAAAGGCATGTTATCTGGAATATGAAGATCAACCACTCCATTATCACCTGAGTCTTTATCACTCACACTAACTACAGCTATCACTGTCTCTGTGACCACATCTTCTTTTACAGGACTCTGAAATGATTTGATAGAAATTTCTGGATGATTATCATTCATATCAGTTACCTGTATGGTCAGTTTACACTGTCCAGAAAGGGAATTGAGCCCCTTATCACTGGCTATAACCTCCATCTCATAAATTTTTAAATCTTCATAGTTTATCATCTCTCTCACTCTGATTTCACCATTATCTGGATTCAAATTAAACATCTTTTGTGTCCTCTCTGATGTGTATAAACTATATGAATAAGCAATATCAGAGTTGGACCCTTCATCTAAGTCTGTAGCATTCAGTTTGTTTGATTACTAAACTGCCGATCGGAGAGTTTTCCATCACATCTACCACGTACTTGTCTTTGTCAAATGAAGGGGCGTTGTCGTTCACATCAAGCACGCGAACAATGATGCTGGCTGTACCTGTGCGCGTGGGGACTCCACCGTCCACAGCAGTGAGAATTAGATTATGAACAGCGTGCTGCTCTCTGTCTAAGGCTTTTTTCAGAACCAAGTCCGCAAATTTTGTCCCATCTCTCCCGGTCTGAATCTCAATAGAAAAATGATCACTTGCGCTCAGGTGGTAATCTTTGACAGAATTTGTCCCGACGTCTGGGTCTGCGGCATTATTCAGTGAAAATCTCTCTCCAACAGGGCTTGACTCCGAAATGTCCAAATGCATCGTTCCTCGTCGGAAATGAGGAGCGTTGTCGTTTATATCCGTTAGTTCCACTTCAATGTTAAACATGCGGATTGGATTTTCGATCGTCGCGTCTAATTTAAGAGAGCAGAAGGCAGACGTCTTCGATGGACACAGTAATTCTCTATCTATCCTTTCCAAAATAAACAGTTCTCCCGTGTCTTTGTTTATGTCCAGATACTTTTTATTGGCAACAACATCCACGCGAATTTTTCTTGTCTTCAGAGTGTTCACGTCTAATCCCAAATCAGCTGCCAAATTTGCAACGACAGACCCCTCCTCCATTTCTTCAGGAATAGAGTAATGGGTTACTGCAGACACTGTGTTTATAGTTACGCAAAAACAGAAAAATATCGAAACGTACCCCATTCTGACAGTTTGTCACGACTTCAATTGTCCTATGACGATGATTTTTTTTTTTTCTTGTTGAACCACAAAGCGATGAATGTGGAAGGAGACGTTTCTTCATAGGCTACAGATACCGCAGCTCTCGCACTTCCCTCAAAGAAACTATCGCGATAATTATGACATCATCAGTAAACTGAACAGCAGTGAAAATATTTTTCAACTTTTTAAAACAATGGTTTCAGTCGTTCCAAAGTGGAATGGAAACTGAGTGATGTTAATAAACCTTTTAACAAAGCATGAATAATACTAAAATATATATTCATATATTTTTTTGTATAATTTTTGTGGTGCGACGTAGTAAAAAAATAACCACGAGAAGTATTAGTTGTTAAATAGACTGTATGTTTCTGTTCCATCATGAACGTCCGAGTTTGTTTTGGTCAACAATGTGTAATATCATCCTTTTAGTTTTCCTTCCTATGGACTTACATCTGCACTAAAATAACCATAAAATTCAAATTTGGAAAGAACAATAACATTTTTTAAATTATATCATAAATGTTGATACAAAATATATAGAGATTGAAATTAAAAACCTGCTGTCAGCAAGTTTAAAAAAATTATTCAATACACTGCTGATGGAAAGAATTACATGTTTCCTTGCAATGCTCAGTTCCTTTAACACAACAAATAAGTTGTTTAGAACTGAAGGACAAAGTACACATTCACAATGACTGAAAGCTAAGAGAATACCAGGAGTGCTTTGGTCACTTGACAGCAACTTCATAATAAAGGAAAATAAGAATAATTGAAAAGAAATCAACATTTGTCTGTGTGTTGCGCATATTAAATGTTTATAATATAGACAACAAAAGTTTTATCATTGATAGTAACTTTCTAAAAAAAAAAAAAAAAAATCAGTGAATCTAATTTGTTTGTTGTAAATATGAAAAGGATGAAATATAAAACAAAAGTGAGAACATGCCTGTGTGATAACCTTTACATCTTAAATACTTTAATAATCACATCATCTTGTAGTTACTGCATGACCTCAAAGTTGCCAAGGAGGTCATTCGTTGTTGTGTTAAATAAGAACAATTTATATTTACACCATTCAAGTTCCAGTAGTACAAACTACAGTCATGGAAAAAATGATTAGACCACCTTTCTTTCTTCACTCTCTTGTTCATTTTAATACCTGGTACCACTTAACGTCATCATGTGACTAAAACAGAAAGAAAAAAAAACATTGAATGCATAAAAGCAGTGTTTTTGGCAGTACAACGCCATAGCTATTGATGTAAAAACTTAGTGATTTAGAATATAATCAAGAAAACCATGGAAAATGGTAAGATATCAGCTCTTAAATAAAACTCTTAAGAGCAATCTTTGTGGTTATCATTATGTTTGTCCAAACAAATGTACCTTTAGTTGTACCAGGCATTAAAATGAACAAGAAACTGAAGAAAACAAGGGTGGTCTAATAATTTTTTCCATGACTGTATATGATGAAGTCAGAACACTTTTTTTGTTACAGAGATTCATGTTGGCAGTGGGATATGTTGTTTCTAATTTAATGTTCTGATTACAAACTAAACCCTTCTGAACATGGATGAAGAACTACTTTTCTTCTTTTACAGGATGGGAAATTTCTAAAGATGTCCTACTTTTCCAAAGAACCTCTTTTTTCTTTGCTTGTTTTTGTTTTTCATTGCTCTTCAAAACAGGAATTATGTTGCTCTACCAAATACCTCTAAATTACTCTACTAAATTTACTAAAGCTCACAGACTTGAAAAAGTTACATATTTTGCTTTACTTTGAGACTTTATAATCTCGTATGTGATTTTTGCAGTGCGCTTTGACATTATTTTGTTGGATTACTGCTACTTTGTCCAGCTGCTGGAAGCTGTGATATACTGTACTTTTTCAAACAGTATTTTGATATGTTCGGCAGTATTCGGTGTACCTTCTGTAAATGTCCCTCACATATTTTCTACTTTTGCAGTAACAAAACCATGTGTCTGCTGCAGAGCTTCTCTGACAGATCCATATATTAAATTATTTAATCGTGGGCAGGGTCACATTAAACATCCTGGATCCCAAACAAAGGTGAGTAAATTTACTTTTATCTTATCTGACCAAAAAGTGTTCTCTCACTATTCATCCATCTTGTTTTCGGGTTATCCCTCGCAGTTGAAACAGTTAGTTAGTTAATTGGTTAACTATTGGCAACTATTTTTTCATTGATGTCTGTTAAGAGGGTTTGATATTATGTGTTTTTTTCACTCTAAACTCAAACATAAGCTCTGATTTTCGCTGTCACAGAAGTCTGGCGTATGTGCATATCAATTTTAAACTGATGCAAGTAATACACTGTCTAAAGCATTTTAGCGGGACAGCCCTTCTGACTCTTATGAGTGTTATGATAGTATGTTCTCTACCCTTCTTATTACTTTTCTAACTGTGTTTTTTACTTATTTTAGTTCATCACCATTCTTCTTATGTACACGTAAGTCCTCACAAACACTTATAATGATATTCATCATTAACCTGTGTTTCTTGAACATGGGGCCTAATTATGCACTCAGATAGAAGATGATAGAATGCAAATTCAGAAACCTGCTGTTTCAAAGGTGATATTATAAGCATGTTTAAAAGATAATCCATCCATCCATCCATTAGCTCCCGCTTGGTCCGGAATCGGGTCGTGGGGGCAGCAGCTTCAGCAGAGCAGCAGCTCTGCTCTGAGTCTCTCCCGAATGACTGAACTCACCTTAACTCGAAGGGAGAGTCCAGCCACCCTGCGGAGAAAACTCATTTCCGCTGCTTGTATCCGCGATCTCGTTCTTTCAGTCACTACCCACAGTTCATGACCATAGGTGAGGGTTTGAACAAAGATTGACCGGTGAACAGAGAGCCTTGCCTTTTGGCTCAGCTCTCTCTTCACCACAACGGACCGGTACAGAGTCCGCACCACAGCAGACGCTGCACCAATCCGTCTGTCGATCTCCCATTCCTTTCTCCCACCACTCGTGAACAAGACCCCGAAATACCTAAACTCCTCCACTTGAGGTAGAACCTCACTCCCGACCCGGAGGAGGCATTCTACTCTTTTCCGACTGAGAACCATGGTCTCAGATTTGGAGGTGCTGATTCTCATCCCTGCCGCTTCACACTCGGCTGCAAACCGCTCCAGCGAGAGCTGCAGATTCCAACTCGATGGCGCCAACAGGACCACATCACCTGCAAACAGCAGAGACAAGATCTCGACACCACCGAACTGGAACCCCTCCGCTCCTTGGCTGCACCTAGAAATTCTGTCCATAAACGTTATGAACAGAATCTGTGAAAAGGGGCAGCCCTGGCGCAGTCCAACTCTCACTGAGAACGAATCCGACTTACAACCAGCAATGCGGACCAAGCTTCCACTCCATCTGTACAGGGACTGGACAGCCCCTAACAATGGGCCCAGCACCCCATACTCCTGGAGTACCCCCCACAGGACCCCCCCGAGGGACACGGTCAAATGCCTTCTCCAAGTCCACAAAACACATGTGGACTGGTTGGGCAAATTCCCATGTTCCCTCCAGGACCCTAGTGAGTGTATAGAGCTGGTCCAGTGTTCCACGACCAGGACGGACCCGCATTGTTCCTCCTGAATCCGGGATTTGACAATCAATTGAACTCTCATCTCCAGCATCCCTGCATAGATCTTACCAGGGAGGCTGAGGAGTGTGATTCCCCTGTAATTGGAACACACCCTCCGGTCCCCCTTCTTAAAAAGAGGAACCACCACCCCGGTCTGCCAATCCAGAGGTACTGCCCCCGATTTCCATGCGATGTTGCAAAGACGTGTCAACCAAAACAGTCCTACAACATCCAGAGCCTTCAGGAAATCAGGGTGGATCTCGTCCACCCCCGGAGCCCGGCCACTGTGCAGCTTCTTAACTACCTCAGCGACCTCAGCTCCAGTAATGGACGAGTCCACCCCCAAGTCCACAGGCTCAGCATCCTCCACGGATGACATGTTGGTGGGATTGAGAAGATCCTCAAAGTATTCCTTCCACCGCCAAACGACATTTCCAGTCGAGGTCAGCAGCACCCCACCCCCACTATACACAGTGTTGGTGAAGCAGCGCTTACCCCGCCTGAGCCATCTGACGGTTTGCCAAAATCTCCGGGGTGCCAATCAAAAGTCTTTTTTCATGGTCTCACCGAACTCCTCCCACACCAGAGTTTTTGCCTCAGAGACCACCAAAGCCGCCGCCCGCTTGGCCCGCCGATACCTGTCTGCCGATTCCGGAGTCCCCCAAGCTAAGCAAGCCCGCCCGGCCTCTCTCACCCAAGGTGTCCACCACCGAGTTCGAGGATTGCCACCACGTTTGGCACCGATGACCTTACGGTCGCAGCTCCGGTCAGCCGCTTCAGCAATGGAGGCGCGGAACATGGCCCATTCAGACTCAATGTCCCCCACCTCCCCCGGGATGTGGTTGAAGCTCTGTCGGAGGTGTGAGTTGAAGATCTTTCTGACAGGTTCCTCTGCCAGACGTTCCCAGCAAACAATCACTACACGTTTGGGCCTACCAGGTCTGACCGGCATTCTCCCCCACCATCTGATCCAACCCACCACCAGGTAGTGATCAGTTGACAGCTCAGCTCCTCTCTTCACCTGAGTGTCCAAAACATACGGCCGAAGATCAGATGGTACGACTATTAAGTCAAACATCGATCTACGGCCAAGAGTGTCCTGATGCCACATGCATTTATAGACACTCTTATGCTTGAACATGGCGTTTGTTATGGACAATCTGTGAGGAGCACAGAAGTCCAACAACGAAACACCACTCTGGTTCAGATCAGAGAGGCCGTTCCTCCCAATCATGCCCCTCCAGGTACCACTGTCATTGCTAACGTGAGCGTTGAAGTCCCCCAGCAGGATAAATGAGTCCCCATTAGGGGCGCTTTCCAGCAACCCCGCCAAAGACTCCAAGAAGGCTGGGTACTCTGAACTGTCATTTGGAGCATAAGCACAAATGACTGTCAGAGCCCGTTCCCCGACCCGAAGGCGCAGGGAAGCTACCCTCTCATCCACTGGGGAAAACCCCAACGTACAGGCTCCAAGCTAGGGAGCTATAAGCAAGCCCACACCAGCCTGTCGCCTCTCACCCTGGGCAACTCCAGAGTAGAATAAGGTCCAGCCTCTCTCAAGAAGATTGGTTCCAGAGCCCAGGCTGTGCGTCAAGGTGAGCCTGACTATATCTAGTCGGTAACTCTCGACCTCACACAGAAGCTCAGAGGTGACGTTCCATGACCCACTAGCCAGTTTCGTCAGCCGAGGGTCGGCACGCCAAGGCCAACGCTTTCGGCTGCCGCCCATAACACAATGCAGCCGACTCCTGTGGCCCTCCCTGCGGTGGTGGGCCCATGGGAAGTTTAAAAGATAATTAAATTTAAGAATAACCACTACATTAAGTTACGCTATAACCACATGTTTCTTTAATTTGCATTTCAAATAACAATCTTATCGTGGTTAGACAAAGTTTATACTTCTATTAGTGTCATTTCTATAAAAAACTAAATTTTAGGAACATGAGTAACATGAAAGGATGAAAGATTTGGATCAAAGGACAGCTAGGTGATGCCAACCATGTACATCTCCTCTATGAGTATTTTTTTTTTCTCCTCCATACCTGCAGAGTGAAAGCTGCTGAGCCACTAGTAAGTAGCTGTAGTAGTAGTCACTAGTAAAGAACGCATACACATACACTACCAGTCAAGTTTGGACACATATACTGATTAACAATGCATGTTAGGTGTCCAAACTATTGACTGGTTGTGTCCATACACACACACACAATAAAGTAAACACCACGAGGATCAATAGTCAAAAAGTGAGTTAAAAATGACTTTGGTGGTTACTGAGTTGAATTATTTGGTTTATGTATCTAGTCCAATTTTTTCTTTAATTTTGTCAGCAGAAAAAAAATTTATGAGGATAATGTTTCAGCTTAATACTTAAACATAAGAAATTTTCAAAAAAAGATGTTGGGACTATTGTCAATAAAAGCTAAAAGTGTAAATATTTGACAATGACCTGCATTTGGCAATATATTTTTTCTTTACTGCAAAAGTATGTTTTCTGACTAATGTTCAACCCGGTAAAGTGACTGATCGTTTGTACCTGCAGAGTGGAAGCTGCTGAGTCACTAGTATCCGTCAGTCCTGTTCCTCTCGGTATACTGGACACGATGTACCTGGAGCCCTTTGGCAGAGGCTGTCTAACCACCAGCTTTCCTTTCCTGGTCTCTGCTAGAAACAGACTGTACCAGTAGGCATCGTTGGAGACCAGAGTGGAGTCTGCGATGGTGGAGTTCCTCTCACTGATCACACTGTTCCTGCTGGGAGGAGCCGTTTTGCTGGACTTGGGACTTTGACACTTGATCACGATGGTGACCAGGATGGTGATCAGCAGCAGAAATGACACAGAGCCCAGACCGATGAGCAGATACAGGTTCAGGTCTGAAAAGATGTCATATTCCAGAGGCACTTCAGTCATGTCAGAGTAGGACTTAACAGCAGTCTCCACTGTGATCAGGTTGATGGTGACTGTAGCAGAGAGAGCAGGGGCCCCGTTGTCCTTGGCAACAACAACCAGTCTCAGGTGACGTGGATCTTTGTAACTGAACATCCTCATAGTCCGGATCTCTCCATTGTATTGGTCCAGACTGAACAAACTGGCATCGGTCACCTGTAGAAACTGGTAGGTAATCCGAGAGTTGTGCACTGAGTCCGTGTCCAAAGCTATCACCTTGGCAACCAGGGAGCCTTTATCAGTGGATCTGGGGATCTTTTCCTCCACCACTGAGCCGTGTGCGCGCCATGGAGAGACAATAACCGGAGCGTTGTCGTTCTGATCCACAATAATGATGTGGACGGTCACGTTACTGCTGAGTGGAGGAGATCCAGAGTCTCTGGACTCAATGTGGAAAAGAAACTCCTTCTCAATCTCATAGTCGAAGGTTTTCAGTGCATAAAGATTACCGTTCTCTGGATTGATGGAGAACAGCATGGACATGGAGGTGTTGGCGATCTCCTTCTCTATGATAAAGTAAACTAGATACTGGTTTTCATGGAGGTCAGGGTCAAACGCAGTGAGGGAGCTGAGCAGGGCTCCAGGTGCGTTATTCTCCATTACACGGATCGTATTAAATGACTGGGGGAACTGTGGAACATTGTCATTAACATCCAGCAGCTCTAAAGTCATAGTTTCATTGTCAGATAAAGGAGGAGAACCTCTATCTGTGACAGTAAATGTGATGTCATATTCTGGGACCTTCTCTCGGTCTAATGGCTCTGACACCACTAACTCATAATAGTTATCAGAGGACTCCCTCAGTCTGAAAGGCATGTTATCTGGAATATGAAGATCAACCACTCCATTATCACCTGAGTCTTTATCACTCACACTAACTACAGCTATCACTGTCTCTGTGACCACATCTTCTTTTACAGGACTCTGAAATGATTTGATAGAAATTTCTGGATGATTATCATTCATATCAGTTACCTGTATGGTCAGTTTACACTGTCCAGAAAGGGAATTGAGCCCCTTATCACTGGCTATAACCTCCATCTCATAAATTTTTAAATCTTCATAGTTTATCATCTCTCTCACTCTGATTTCACCATTATCTGGATTCAAATTAAACATCTTTTGTGTCCTCTCTGATGTGTATAAACTATATGAATAAGCAATATCAGAGTTGGACCCTTCATCTAAGTCTGTAGCATTCAGTTTGATTACTAAACTGCCGATCGGAGAGTTTTCCATCACATCTACCACGTACTTGTCTTTGTCAAATGAAGGGGCGTTGTCGTTCACATCAAGCACGCGAACAATGATGCTGGCTGTACCTGTGCGCGTGGGGACTCCACCGTCCACGGCAGTGAGAATTAGATTATGAACAGCGTGCTGCTCTCTGTCTAAGGCTTTTTTCAGAACCAAGTCCGCAAATTTTGTCCCATCTCTCCCGGTCTGAATTTCAATAGAAAAATGATCACTTGCGCTCAGGTGGTAATCTTTGACAGAATTTGTCCCGACGTCTGGGTCCGCGGCATTATTCAGTGAAAATCTCTCTCCAACAGGGCTTGACTCCGAAATGTCCAAATGCATCGTTCCTCGTCGGAAATGAGGAGCGTTGTCATTTATATCCAGGATTTCCACCTCAATGTTAAACATGCGGATTGGGTTCTCAATTGTCGCGTCTAATTTAAGAAAGCAGGACGTTGCTGTCTTTAAGGGACAAAGAAATTCTCTATCCATCCTTTCCAAAATGAACAGTTCTCCCGTGTCTTTGTTGATGTCCAGATATTTTTTATTGCCCACGGTGTCCACGCGCATTTTTCTTTTACTTAAACTCTTCACATCTAATCCTAAATCAGTTGCTAAATTCGCAACGACGGAGCCTTCGTCCATTTCCTCCGGAACAGAATAATGGGTAACTGTATATACCGAGTCCATCATGGCAGAAAAACAAAAAAATATGGAGACATACCTCTTCCACGAAAAATGAAGAATTTGACGAGCCATTTAGAAAAGAAAAATATGCATAAAATCTTGACAGCTGATGTGAATTGGGATGAATAAATAGGCGCTCCCTATAGTCGATAAGGCTAAACGGGGATCTTTAAGTGAAGCACTTCTTTACGTCAGTAAGAGATATTTCCCTGCAAAATGTCTTCCCACCCAGCCTCCAATAAGCTATCGTGAGAATGATGACTTCATCTGTAAGGACATTTTTTGGAGTGCAGCGACATACAGCTCCTTTTGAGTCTAAGCAGCACGTTAAATATCACAAATCTAAATTAGCACAAAATCAAGTATATCATTAAATATGTGACACGTGTTTTACTCTGTTTTTGGTTCGTCATATCCTACTTCTTTGCATACTTGATTGGGTTTTGACTTTTACACTGTATTTGTGAATTACCGTTTTTTTCTATATGTACAAGTAAATTAATGTTACAAAACTGGTGAGCACCTAGTTTCCTACAAATGTATTAAATTGTGGTTTCCTAAATACTGTATCCTAAACATAAAGATTTTTTTTTAAATCAAAAAACGAAAACAACAAGGCACATGTGACCAAAGACACTTGCTCCTGTGGAGATGGCATTTCATCACTTTCATGCAGAGATTTAGACCCTGTTCTGAATTTTGAACGCAGGCAGCTGTTATGTTGATATTGGAAATAGATACCCACAAATTTCAAAATAGTTAAGTAAAAAATAATAGCTGTTTTGATTTGTCTTTTTTGGGAACACATGTGCTCAATGAATTGGCCCATATTTTTAAATAATGCACTAAGTGGATATTTTTCCTACCTGCAGGGTGGAGGCTGCTGAGTCACTAGTATCCGTCAGTCCTGTTCCTCTCGGTATACTGGACACGATGTACCTGGAGCCCTTTGGCAGAGGCTGTCTAACCACCAGCTTTCCTTTCCTGGTCTCTGCTAGAAACAGACTGTACCAGTAGGCATCGTTGGAGACCAGAGTGGAGTCTGCGATGGTGGAGTTCCTCTCACTGATCACACTGTTCCTGCTGGGAGGAGCCGTTTTGCTGGACTTGGGACTTTGACACTTGATCACGATGGTGACCAGGATGGTGATCAGCAGCAGAAATGACACAGAGCCCAGACCGATGAGCAGATACAGGTTCAGGTCTGAAAAGATGTCATATTCCAAAGGCACTTCAGTCATGTCAGAGTAGGACTTAACAGCAGTCTCCACTGTGATCAGGTTGATGGTGACTGTAGCAGAGAGAGCAGGGGCTCCGTTGTCCTTGGCAACAACAACCAGTCTCAGGTGACGTGGATCTTTGTAACTGAACATCCTCATAGTCCGGATCTCTCCGTTGTATTGGTCCAGACTGAACAAACTGGCATCAGTCACTTGTAGAAAACTGGTAGGTAATCCGAGAGTTGTGCACTGAGTCCGTGTCCAAAGCTATCACCTTGGCAACCAGGGAGCCTTTATCAGTGGATCTGGGGATCTTTTCCTCCACCACTGAGCCGTGTGCGCGCCATGGAGAGACAATAACCGGAGCGTTGTCGTTCTGATCCACAATAATGATGTGGACGGTCACGTTACTGCTGAGTGGAGGAGATCCAGAGTCTCTGGACTCAATGTGGAAAAGAAACTCCTTCTCAATCTCATAGTCGAAGGTTTTCAGAGCATAAAGATTACCGTTCTCTGGATTGATGGAGAACAGCATGGACATGGAGGTGTTGGCGATCTCCTTCTCTATGATAAAGTAAACTAGATACTGGTTTTCATGGAGGTCAGGGTCAAACGCAGTGAGGGAGCTGAGCAGGGCTCCAGGTGCGTTATTCTCCATTACACGGATCGTATAAAATGACTGGGGGAACTGTGGAACATTGTCATTAACATCCAGCAGCTCTAAAGTCATAGTTTCATTGTCAGATAAAGGAGGAGAACCTCTATCTGTGACAGTAAATGTGATGTCATATTCTGGGACCTTCTCTCGGTCTAATGGCTCTGACACCACTAACTCATAATAGTTATCAGAGGACTCCCTCAGTCTGAAAGGCATGTTATCTGGAATATGAAGATCAACCACTCCATTATCACCTGAGTCTTTATCACTCACACTAACTACAGCTATCACTGTGTCTAACTCGATGCTTTCACTGACTGGACTCTGGAATGATTTAATTGATAATTCTGGATGGTTGTCATTCATGTCTTCAACTAGAATCTTTATGGTACATTGTCCTGATAAACTGTTTTTTCCTTTATCTGTTGCTATAACTTCAATATCATAAATCCTTAAATCCTCATAGTTTAACATTCCCTTAACAGTAATTTCACCAGTGGTGGGATTTAAATGAAATGTTTCTTGCGTTTTCTCTGAGGTGTATAAACTATATGTATACACTAACTCTGAATTTACTCCTTCGTCTAAATCGGTCGCTTTAAGATGAATAACGAGACTTCCAATCGGAGAATTCTCCAACACACTGACTCTGCGGTTATCCTGTTCAAATTTAGGGGCGTTGTCATTTGTATCTAAAACATGGACAATTATGCTGGCTGTACCAGATCGAGAAGGTGTTCCACCATCTACAGCTGTAAGTATTAAATAATGAACTGGCCGCTCCTCTCTGTCTAAATTTTTTTTCAGGATCAAGTCCGCAAATTTTGAACCATCTCTCCCCGTTTGAATTTCTATAGTAAAATATTCGCTTTCACTTAAATGATACGTTTTTACAGAGTTAGAACCAACATCTGGATCAACTGCATTGCTGACAGAAAAACGCTCGCCGGCCTGCGTCGCTTCCGAAATATCTAAATCTATCGTGTCTCTTCTGAAATGTGGTGCGTTATCATTTATGTCCAAAATCTCTAATTCGATATAAAATATTCTTTTAGGGTTTTCGATTATTGCTTCCATTTTAAGATAGCATGACGTCTTGGCGGAACAGAGAGACTCTCTATCGATCCGCTCAGTTATGTAAAGCTCCCCTGTTTCTTTGTTCACATCCAGATATCTCCGATTTGCAATGATCTCCAAACGCACTTTCCGTTCCACCAAAGTCTTCACATCTAGTCCCAAATCTCCAGCGAGATTTGCAACTACAGAGCCTTCTTCCAGTTCTTCAGGAACTGAATAATGTGTTACAGCTGAAGTGAAATTTATTGCGACGAGGAAGAGAAAAATTGTCCAGACATACCTGGTCCACTGTTCAGAGCAAATAAAACCTCCCATTGTCACCTCTGATCTTTGTTTTCGTTAATTTGCTTTGAGATCCTTTTTTGTAGAATTTGAACCTCAGACAAAACGTCTATTAAATCCCGAACAAAGAAGGAACTTCAAACGGAGATAAAAGCTTCAAAACCATCTAAATTCGACTTCAGCAGCTGATCATTCGCCGTTTTCCTCGTTTTTTCTTCTGTAAAGACTGTCATGGCGATAGTGATGTCACAGAAGTGTGTATGAAGAGGAGACAGCGCCTCATTGTGCAAGAAATCATTATTCCACCAATGTCTGCAAGGCAGAAACATAATTGACTGTTTTTATTGTTGTAAATCTGAATCATCGCATTTTCTTTCGCCTTTTTCTGTCGAAATTGTTTCTTTCTGCTGTCTTTTTCTTCAAAAACGTGTTGCTTCCTCTCAAGAAGACTAGGCCTTTATACGCAACTTTAATCATTTGTTTTGTTCTGTGATGTTGATAAATATCTTTTCATTTGACTTTGGTTATTTAATTATCTAAATGTTAAATCTTTATGTGAAATCGTGGTAACGTTTACACAGGAGTTATGGAAGACACGAGAAAGCCAGCTGAAAAATATGAGTTTATGATCAAATAATTAATTTATCCAGTTTACTAGTGCCTGCTTTTAAAAATTGTAAAAGATTGGATGGCGGATTAAAATGTAAATCTTTACTAAATTTACTTCTAATTGAATAAAAAAAAAAAAGGTGTGCTTTAAATGACGTGGTATTTTTTGTAACACACTCGACCTTCATCATTAACCGATTTTGAATGTTGTTGTCCTGTGATTGATTAACAGCGTTTTTTTTTTTTTTTTTTTTTTTTTTTAATAAAACGAAGATTCAGTTTACAGTATATGAGTGAATGAAAGTATTGGATCATCAGAGGTATCTCACCTGCAGAGTGGAAGCTGCTGAGTCACTAGTATCCGTCAGTCCTGTTCCTCTCGGTATACTGGACACGATGTACCTGGAGCCCTTTGGCAGAGGCTGTCTAACCACCAGCTTTCCTTTCCTGGTCTCTGCTAGAAACAGACTGTACCAGTAGGCATCGTTGGAGACCAGAGTGGAGTCTGCGATGGTGGAGTTCCTCTCACTGATCACACTGTTCCTGCTGGGAGGAGCCGTTTTGCTGGACTTGGGACTTTGACACTTGATCACGATGGTGACCAGGATGGTGATCAGCAGCAGAAATGACACAGAGCCCAGACCGATGAGCAGATACAGGTTCAGGTCTGAAAAGATGTCATATTCCAGAGGCACTTCAGTCATGTCAGAGTAGGACTTAACAGCAGTCTCCACTGTGATCAGGTTGATGGTGACTGTAGCAGAGAGAGCAGGGGCCCCGTTGTCCTTGGCAACAACAACCAGTCTCAGGTGACGTGGATCTTTGTAACTGAACATCCTCATAGTCCGGATCTCTCCGTTGTATTGGTCCAGACTGAACAAACTGGCATCAGTCACTTGTAGAAACTGGTAGGTAATCCGAGAGTTGTGCACTGAGTCCGTGTCCAAAGCTATCACCTTGGCAACCAGGGAGCCTTTATCAGTGGATCTGGGGATCTTTTCCTCCACCACTGAGCCGTGTGCGCGCCATGGAGAGACAATAACCGGAGCGTTGTCGTTCTGATCCACAATAATGATGTGGACGGTCACGTTACTGCTGAGTGGAGGAGATCCAGAGTCTCTGGACTCAATGTGGAAAAGAAACTCCTTCTCAATCTCATAGTCGAAGGTTTTCAGAGCATAAAGATTACCGTTCTCTGGATTGATGGAGAACAGCATGGACATGGAGGTGTTGGCGATCTCCTTCTCTATGATAAAGTAAACTAGATACTGGTTTTCATGGAGGTCAGGGTCAAACGCAGTGAGGGAGCTGAGCAGGGCTCCAGGTGCGTTATTCTCCATTACACGGATCGTATAAAATGACTGGGGGAACTGTGGAACATTGTCATTAACATCCAGCAGCTCTAAAGTCATAGTTCATTGTCAGATAAAGGAGGAGAACCTCTATCTGTGACAGTAAACGTGATGTCATATTCTGGGACCTTCTCTCGGTCTAATGGCTCTGACACCACTAACTCATAATAGTTATCAGAGGACTCCCTCAGTCTGAAAGGCATGTTATCTGGAATATGAAGATCAACCACTCCATTATCACCTGAGTCTTTATCACTCACACTAACTACAGCTATCACTGTGTCTAACTCGATGTTTTCACTGACTGGACTCTGGAATGATTTTATTGATAATTCTGGATGGTTGTCATTCATGTCTTCAACTAGAATCTTTATGGTACATTGTCCTGATAAACTGTTTGCTCCGTTATCTGTTGCTATAACTTCCAAATCATAAATCTTAAAATCCTCATAATTCAACATTCCCTTAACAGTAATTTTTCCAGTGGTGGGATTTAAATTGAACGTTTCTTGCGTTTTTTCTGATGTATATAAACTGTATGAATATGTTATTTCAGAGTTTGATCCTTCATCTAAATCAGTCGCGTTGAGATTAATAACAAGACTTCCAGTAGGTGAATTTTCCATTATTTTTACGTTATAGACTGATCTGTCAAATTTTGGAGCATTATCATTTGTATCCAAAACACGAACAATGACGCTGGCTGTACCTGAACGGGCAGGTGTTCCTCCATCTACAGCTGTCAGTATTAAATTATGAACAGCTTGCTGCTCACGATCCAAGTTTTTCGTTAATATTAATTCGGCAGATTTCGATCCATCTCTCCCGGTCTGAATCCTAATATTAAAATATTCACTTTCACTTAAATAATACGTTTTAACTGAATTACTTCCGACATCTGGATCAACTGCATTGCTCAGAGAAAATATTTCTCCTCTTGGCGTCGCTTCAGAAATATCCAGATATATCGTGTCTCTCCGAAATTGTGGGGCGTTGTCGTTCATGTCGAGAATTTCTACTTCTATATTAAATATTCGCACCGGCTTTTCTAATGTAACTTCGAGTCGGAGATAACAAGACTCTGACAGCTTGTTACTGCAAATATATTCCCTGTCAATCTTCTCAACAACATACAGTTCACCAGTCTCTTTGTTCACATCCAGATATTTCTTGTTAGCGATGATGTCCAGACGCATCTTCCTCTTGTTCAGTGTTTTAACATCCAGACTCAGATCGGTAGCCAGGTTGGCGAACAACCGAGCCCTCTTTCATTTCTTCTGGGATAGAATAATGAGTCTCTGATGTCGATATGTTCTGAACAAATTCAGAAACAATAATAATACTCAGCAGCACGTACCTTTTCAGAGATTCCATTGTTGCAACGAAAGATATTACCGCGTGCAGGGCACAACGTCGTTTGGTATAAAATGTTTTTCAAGAAGTAACGTCTTCCCCAAACGCATTCAGACAGATACACATTATGCAAATCGTGCTATTATTACAAATTCAGCACATTTTTTTGTTCAAGAAGTACCGTCTTCCCCACGTCCTTTTCCATCAGAAAGATACACATTTACACGTCTTCCCCAAACGCATTCAGACAGATACACATTATGCAAATCGTGCTATTATCAAAAAAGATTAGCACATTTTCGCTGCACAGTTTGAGCACCATGGAGCTTCCTCTTCTTTCGCAATGTACTCTGACGACACCGGTTCACTTGATTGGCTCTTGTGGCTTTTTCCCAAGAAAATTGCGCCACCTTGAGGTTTTTGTTGTTACAATAAACTTATCATGATGAATCTGAGATCATGTCATTGCTATTAAAGTTTCAATTGACTTCGCAATAATTCAGGGTCTTTTGAATTCAGAATGCTATAATTGCAATTAACTGTACCTTTGTGGAACTTTAGAGGTTTTTATTCTGATTTAATTAAAGCTGAGAACTGGAGTTATTCTAATGAAACATTCAACAGTTTTTTGAAGTTTAGTTGAAAGATTCCAGTGCATAACCCATGTTTTACATTTTATAATACGCCAAAGCATATGTCGAATACAGTCTGAGTATATTTATGAAATCTTGGAGGATTTTTGTTTTTATTTTTAGTGGTTTTATTGGTAATATTATGCTGACTTTCCCATTTTAAACTCATGAGCTTCAATAAAGTACTACACTGAATGTGATTTTGAGCAACTGCGAAAGTAGATCAGGATGAGAAGATACACAGCTTTATTGAGTTAAGAAATAAATTTTAATAGAACATTTCAGATTTTGAACGATAGTCTGATTGATTGTTGTGTTTGGACTGTAAGGAAATATTGTGTGAAACTTGAATATTGAACCGTACCACTACCAAATAATACTACATGAGGTGTATTTAAAAATTGAATTATAATTTCATTTTATTTCCAAAAATTCAGTTCCTCAATAAAGATTAGGTTTTGCTGTTATAGAAATATTACAGAGCAGACGGAAACCAAACCATAAATAGTTATTTATCAGTTCCAAAGACAAATATTCTGTATAAATAAATATGACTGCCATTACTGCACAGTTTTTAGTGCACATAATAAACTGTGGATTGGCTCATGAAAGAGACATGAAAATCACTGACGACTAACAGTGATATATGCTGTTTTAATTTGCATGTTTTGTTGCATAAACACATGCATTTGAAACCGATCATCTATTTCTATTACTAAAGGTAGAGGAAGATAAAAATGTATGATAAAATTCTAATTCACTCATGATCTCATTTATTCATATTTCACCAATCTGTAATAAAAATAAATATTTTGTCATGTCAATATTCTGTTTTAATAAAAATAAAACAGGTAGGTTATGAACCTAAATGATGGAACATTATCACAAAGCAAACTATTTTTTTAAAAAAAAAATCTGTTGTATCATCAAAAAAGGAAAAAATACACTACATTCCTACCTGCAGGGTGGAGGCTGCTGAGTCACTAGTATCCGTCAGTCCTGTTCCTCTCGGTATACTGGACACGATGTACCTGGAGCCCTTTGGCAGAGGCTGTCTAACCACCAGCTTTCCTTTCCTGGTCTCTGCTAGAAACAGACTGTACCAGTAGGCATCGTTGGAGACCAGAGTGGAGTCTGCGATGGTGGAGTTCCTCTCACTGATCACACTGTTCCTGCTGGGAGGAGCCGTTTTGCTGGACTTGGGACTTTGACACTTGATCACGATGGTGACCAGGATGGTGATCAGCAGCAGAAATGACACAGAGCCCAGACCGATGAGCAGATACAGGTTCAGGTCTGAAAAGATGTCATATTCCAGAGGCACTTCAGTCATGTCAGAGTAGGACTTAACAGCAGTCTCCACTGTGATCAGGTTGATGGTGACTGTAGCAGAGAGAGCAGGGGCCCCGTTGTCCTTGGCAACAACAACCAGTCTCAGGTGACGTGGATCTTTGTAACTGAACATCCTCATAGTCCGGATCTCTCCGTTGTATTGGTCCAGACTGAACAAACTGGCATCAGTCACTTGTAGAAACTGGTAGGTGATCCGAGAGTTGTGCACTGAGTCCGTGTCCAAAGCTATCACCTTGGCAACCAGGGAGCCTTTATCAGTGGATCTGGGGATCTTTTCCTCCACCACTGAGCCGTGTGCGCGCCATGGAGAGACAATAACCGGAGCGTTGTCGTTCTGATCCACAATAATGATGTGGACGGTCACGTTACTGCTGCTGAGTGGAGGAGATCCAGAGTCTCTGGACTCAATGTGGAAAAGAAACTCCTTCTCAATCTCATAGTCGAAGGTTTTCAGTGCATAAAGATTACCGTTCTCTGGATTGATGGAGAACAACATGGACATGGAGGTGTTGGCGATCTCCTTCTCTATGATAAAGTAAACTAGATACTGGTTTTCATGGAGGTCAGGGTCAAACGCAGTGAGGGAGCTGAGCAGGGCTCCAGGTGCGTTATTCTCCATTACACGGATCGTATAAAATGACTGGGGGAACTGTGGAACATTGTCATTAACATCCAGCAGCTCTAAAGTCATAGTTTCATTGTCAGATAAAGGAGGAGAACCTCTATCTGTGACAGTAAACGTGATGTCATATTCTGGGACCTTCTCTCGGTCTAATGGCTCTGACACCACTAACTCATAATAGTTATCAGAGGACTCCCTCAGTCTGAAAGGCATGTTATCTGGAATATGAAGATCAACCACTCCATTATCACCTGAGTCTTTATCACTCACACTAACTACAGCTATCACTGTGTCTAACTCGATGTTTTCACTGACTGGACTCTGGAATGATTTAATTGATAATTCTGGATGGTTGTCATTCATGTCTTCAATTAGAATCTTTATGGTACATTGTCCTGATAAACTGTTTGCTCCGTTATCTGTTGCTATAACTTCCATATCATAAATTTTGAAATCTTCATAATTCAACATTCCCTTAACAGTAATTTCACCAGTGGTGGGATTTAAATAAAATGTCTCTTGCGTTTTTTCTGATGTATATAAACTATATGAATATGTTATTTCAGAGTTTGATCCTTCATCTAAATCTGTTGCATCAAGATGAACAACAAGACTTCCAATCGGAGAATTTTCCATTATTTTTATACTCAGGTTAGATTTTTCAAAAGCAGGAGCATTATCATTTGTATCCAAAACACGAACAATAACGCTGGCTGTACCAGAACGAGCAGGTGTTCCTCCATCTACAGCTGTCAGTATTAAATTATGAACAGCTTGCTGCTCCCGATCTAAATTCTTTTTTAAAATGACGTCAGCAAACTTCGAGCCTTCTCTTCCTGTTTGAACCTCGATGTTAAAATATTCACTTTCACTCAGATGATAAGTTTTTACTGAGTTAGAGCCAACGTCGGGATCCACCGCGTTACTGAGAGAAAATCTCTCTCCTTTTGGCGTCGCTTCAGAAATATCCAGATATATGGTGTCCCTCCGAAATTGTGGGGCGTTGTCGTTCATGTCCAGAATTTCCACCTCTATGTTAAATATGCGCACTGGATGTTCCAGTATCACTTCCAGTCTGAGATAACAAGACATGGACGACTTGGTGGTGCAAATATATTCCCTGTCAATCTTTTCGACAACATACAGTTCACCAGTCTCTTTGTTCACATCCAGATATTTCTTGTTAGCGATGATGTCCAGACGCATCTTCCTCTGGTTCAGTGTTTTAACATCCAGACTCAGATCGGTAGCCAGGTTGGCGACAACCGAGCCCTCTTTCATTTCTTCTGGTATGGAATAATGACTCACTGAGGTTGATATGTTTCTTACAAATAAAAATATAACGAGGACTCTGAACACAACGTACCTTTTGCATGACTCCATTGTTGTGGTGGAACTCATTGGTGTGTGCGTGGGCGACAGCAAATCAGTGGATATAATAAATGTTCCCAGAATTACTTTAATTGGTGCCAATGGTCTTCATCCAAAACATATTCCGACAAAGGAACGTTTTGCGGATTTATCGATTGTAAAACGGATGGGTTTGTTTCCGAAATCGAGTTTTTCAGCACCACGGAGCTTTCCGTTTTTTCTCTATGTGCGCCGAGGCAGCGAATCTCTTTTCCGGCTTTGATAGGCTGGAGTATTATCAACATGACAGCGCCACCTTGACTTATTGTCAGATGCTGCATATAGTTTTAGACTGAATTAAACTAAAATAAATTGTTTACTTTTAATGTGCGTTCCTATGCTGTTAACTTACATGTTTATATTTATTAAACCTTTCATTTACTTTAAATTGACTTTGATGAATAAAAGGAAATTAGACTGTTACATGAGATGTCACTCGAAAAACTGAACATCAGTCCAAGATACAAGTGAATTTATATAGTAAGTTCCTACCTGCAGGGTGGAAGCTGCTGAGTCACTAGTATCCGTCAGTCCTGTTCCTCTCGGTATACTGGACACGATGTACCTGGAGCCCTTTGGCAGAGGCTGTCTAACCACCAGCTTTCCTTTCCTGGTCTCTGCTAGAAACAGACTGTACCAGTAGGCATCGTTGGAGACCAGAGTGGAGTCTGCGATGGTGGAGTTCCTCTCACTGATCACACTGTTCCTGCTGGGAGGAGCCGTTTTGCTGGACTTGGGACTTTGACACTTGATCACGATGGTGACCAGGATGGTGATCAGCAGCAGAAATGACACAGAGCCCAGACCGATGAGCAGATACAGGTTCAGGTCTGAAAAGATGTCATATTCCAGAGGCACTTCAGTCATGTCAGAGTAGGACTTAACAGCAGTCTCCACTGTGATCAGGTTGATGGTGACTGTAGCAGAGAGAGCAGGGGGCCCCGTTGTCCTTGGCAACAACAACCAGTCTCAGGTGACGTGGATCTTTGTAACTGAACATCCTCATAGTCCGGATCTCTCCGTTGTATTGGTCCAGACTGAACAAACTGGCATCAGTCACCTGTAGAAACTGGTAGGTAATCCGAGAGTTGTGCACTGAGTCCGTGTCCAAAGCTATCACCTTGGCAACCAGGGAGCCTTTATCAGTGGATCTGGGGATCTTTTTCCTCCACCACTGAGCCGTGTGCGCGCCATGGAGAGACAATAACCGGAGCGTTGTCGTTCTGATCCACAATAATGATGTGGACGGTCACGTTACTGCTGAGTGGAGGAGACCCAGAGTCTCTGGACTCAATGTGGAAAAGAAACTCCTTCTCAATCTCATAGTCGAAGGTTTTCAGAGCATAAAGATTACCGTTCTCTGGATTGATGGAGAACAACATGGACATGGAGGTGTTGGCGATCTCCTTCTCTATGATAAAGTAAACTAGATACTGGTTTTCATGGAGGTCAGGGTCAAACGCAGTGAGGGAGCTGAGCAGGGCTCCAGGTGCGTTATTCTCCATTACACGGATCGTATTAAATGACTGGGGGAACTGTGGAACATTGTCATTAACATCCAGCAGCTCTAAAGTCATAGTTTCATTGTCAGATAAAGGAGGAGAACCTCTATCTGTGACAGTAAATGTGATGTCATATTCTGGGACCTTCTCTCGGTCTAATGGCTCTGACACCACTAACTCATAATAGTTATCAGAGGACTCCCTCAGTCTGAAAGGCATGTTATCTGGAATATGAAGATCAACCACTCCATTATCATCTGAGTCTTTATCACTCACACTAACTACAGCTATCACTGTGTCTAACTCGATGTTTTCACTGACTGGACTCTGGAATGATTTAATTGATAATTCTGGATGGTTGTCATTCATGTCTTCAACTAGAATCTTTATGGTACATTGTCCTGATAAACTGTTTGCTCCGTTATCTGTTGCTATAACTTCCATATCATAAATCCTAAAATCTTCATAATTCAGGATTCCCTTAACAGTAATTTCGCCTGTAGATGGATTCAACTTAAAAGTTTCTTGTGTTTTTTCTGATGTATATAAACTATATGAATATGTTATTTCAGAATTTGATCCTTCATCTAAATCTGTTGCATTCAGATTGATAACAAGACTTCCAATCGGAGAATTTTCCATTATTTTTAGATTGTATAACGCCTTGCTAAACGCAGGAGCATTATCATTTGTATCCAAAACACGAACAATAACGCTGGCTGTACCAGAACGGGCAGGTGTCCCTCCATCTACAGCTGTCAGTATTAAATTATGAACAGCTTGCTGCTCCCGATCCAAGGCTTTTGTTAAAATTAACTCGGCAGATTTTGAGCCATCTCTTCCAGTTTGAATCTTAATATTGAAATATTCACTTTCACTTAAATAATACGTGTTAATGGAATTACTTCCCATATCCGGATCAACTGCATTACTAAGAGAGAATTTCTCTCCTTTTGGCGTAGCCTCGGATATATCCAGATATATCGTGTCTCTCCGAAATTGTGGGGCGTTGTCGTTCATGTCCAAAATTTCAACTTCTATATTGAATATTCTTATTGGATTTTCTAATATAACCTCCAGTCTTAGATAACATGAAGCCGATGACTTGGTAGGGCATAATATATTCCCTGTCAATCTTCTCCACAATGTATAGTTCACCAGTCTCTTTGTTCACATCCAGATATTTCTTGTTAGCGATGATGTCGAGGCGCATCTTCCTCTGGTTCAGTGTTTTAACATCCAGACTGAGATCGGTCGCGAGGTTTGCAACAATTGATCCTTCTTTCATTTCTTCCGGTATGGAATAATGAGTCTCTGAAGTTGATATGTTTTGAAGGAATGCAGAAACAATAAGAACACTCAGCAGCACGTACCTTTTCAGAGACCCCATTGTTACGACGGAAGCCATTACTCCCTTCGGGGCACCACACTTCAGCTGATATAATAAATCTTTCCAGGAACAACGTTTATCCCAAACATATTCAGGCAGATTTTCACCATGCAGGCCGTGCGACGGTAAATAATGTTTGGCGCGTGATCGGCGAGGAGTTTCAGCACCACGGAGCTGTCCTCTCTTTTCACCAGTGATCCGGCGATACTGATTCAGTGGTTTGGCTTTCAAGGGCTGGCTTTTTAGGAATAAAATAGCGCCACCTTTGATCTTTTTGTTGACTCTTTTTACCTATCTGGACATTGTGCTCTTTAAATCATTTCATTATTTTCGCATTTTAAATATCTTAAAAGTAAGATTCTGTTGAATTCAGAATGTTGTAATCATGATTAATCGTAAATTGCCTCTGACTTCGTCACAGTTTTTGTGGTTCAAATAGAGTTGAGAGCTGCACCTCCTGTAATCATGTTGTCGACCGTTTACGTTTAGTTGCACGGTTCCCATTAAGGGTATTTGTGTTGTGTCCTATACATGCTTATAGATGCGCAGAAATCGATTCTGAGAATGATTAAACTACTTTGTTTTCTTGTTATATCACTAAGAATCTTTACTGGCTCATTTTAAACGCAATAGCTTTTAAAAAGTACTAAATGACCTGTGATTTCAAACAAAAAGAAAACTAGAACAGCATGAAAATAACCTTTTTAAAGTGAGAAAGCAAATTTAATTTATCAATTAAAATATTTTCTGATTATAATTTTAATGTTCCTCTTTTGTGAGGGTTAAGAAAACATTGTTTGAAACATGAATATTTAAATATTAACCGTGAAGTGAGATATATTTAAAGATTTAACTTCAGTCTTTGCAAGGTTTAGCTGTATTTTAAAGGTTGCAGAGCAGAGTGAAAACAAAAAAATTTAATGTTTTTTTTTTCTTTTTTTTTTTTTGTCAATTTTAAATATCAGTCATTCTGTGGAAATTAATATGGCTGCCATTCCCCCTCACTTTTGTGGTATACATCATGAACTAAATACTGGCTCATGAAAAAGACATTGTAGGAACTAATGGATACTAGTTATTGTAATAACTTTATTACTGTTGTAATATTGATGCATTAGGAAGTGTATTAGAAAGAGCTAAAGTATTTCTATTGCTAAGGGTACATGACATTTTACAGAGATTATACAAGTGTATGTTTTTTCCTCGCACCTGAAGAAAAAAAAGTTTCATCATGCTAATATTCCGCTTTATTATGAACATTAATGATTAGAGATCATCAGCTTGAATCAAGTTCAACAAAATGGCCCATCGCTTGATTAATAAAGGCAAATAGAGTAGAGACAACACCGTACCTGCAGGGTGGAGGCTGCTGAGTCACTAGTATCCGTCAGTCCTGTTCCTCTCGGTATACTGGACACGATGTACCTGGAGCCCTTTGGCAGAGGCTGTCTAACCACCAGCTTTCCTTTCCTGGTCTCTGCTAGAAACAGACTGTACCAGTAGGCATCGTTGGAGACCAGAGTGGAGTCTGCGATGGTGGAGTTCCTCTCACTGATCACACTGGTCCTGCTGGGAGGAGCCGTTTTGCTGGACTTGGGACTTTGACACTTGATCACGATGGTGACCAGGATGGTGATCAGCAGCAGAAATGACACAGAGCCCAGACCGATGAGCAGATACAGGTTCAGGTCTGAAAAGATGTCATATTCCAGAGGCACTTCAGTCATGTCAGAGTAGGACTTAACAGCAGTCTCCACTGTGATCAGGTTGATGGTGACTGTAGCAGAGAGAGCAGGGGCCCCGTTGTCCTTGGCAACAACAACCAGTCTCAGGTGACGTGGATCTTTGTAACTGAACATCCTCATAGTCCGGATCTCTCCGTTGTATTGGTCCAGACTGAACAAACTGGCATCAGTCACCTGTAGAAACTGGTAGGTAATCCGAGAGTTGTGCACTGAGTCCGTGTCCAAAGCTATCACCTTGGCAACCAGGGAGCCTTTATCAGTGGATCTGGGGATCTTTTCCTCCACCACTGAGCCGTGTGCGCGCCATGGAGAGACAATAACCGGAGCGTTGTCGTTCTGATCCACAATAATGATGTGGACGGTCACGTTACTGCTGAGTGGAGGAGATCCAGAGTCTCTGGACTCAATGTGGAAAAGAAACTCCTTCTCAATCTCATAGTCGAAGGTTTTCAGTGCATAAAGATTACCGTTCTCTGGATTGATGGAGAACAGCATGGACATGGAGGTGTTGGCGATCTCCTTCTCTATGATAAAGTAAACTAGATACTGGTTTTCATGGAGGTCAGGGTCAAACGCAGTGAGGGAGCTGAGCAGGGCTCCAGGTGCGTTATTCTCCATTACACGGATCGTATTAAAATGACTGGGGGAACTGTGGAACATTGTCATTAACATCCAGCAGCTCTAAAGTCATAGTTTCATTGTCAGATAAAGGAGGAGAACCTCTATCTGTGACAGTAAATGTGATGTCATATTCTGGGACCTTCTCTCGGTCTAATGGCTCTGACACCACTAACTCATAATAGTTATCAGAGGACTCCCTCAGTCTGAAAGGCATGTTATCTGGAATATGAAGATCAACCACTCCATTATCACCTGAGTCTTTATCACTCACACTAACTACAGCTATCACTGTGTCTAACTCGATGTTTTCACTGACTGGACTCTGGAATGATTTAATTGATAATTCTGGATGGTTGTCATTCATGTCTTCAACTAGAATCTTTATGGTACATTGTCCTGATAAACTGTTTGCTCCGTTATCTGTTGCTATAACTTCAATATCATAAATCCTGAAATCCTCATAGTTCAACATTCCTCTAACAGTAATTTCGCCTGTAGAAGGATTCAACTGAAATGTCTCTTGTGTCTTTTCTGATGTATATAAACTATATGAATATGTTATTTCAGAGTTTGATCCTTCATCTAAATCTGTTGCATCAAGATGAACAACAAGACTCCCAATCGGAGAATTTTCCATTATTTTTATACTCAGGTTAGATTTTTCAAAAGCAGGAGCATTATCATTTGTATCCAAAACATGAACAATAACGCTGGCTGTACCAGAACGAGCAGGTGTCCCTCCATCTACAGCTGTCAGTATTAAATTATGAACAGCTTGCTGCTCCCGATCCAATGTCTTTTTCAAAATTATATCAGCAAACTTTGAGCCTTCTCTTCCTGTTTGAACCTCAATATCAAAATATTCACTTTCACTCAGATGATAAGTTTTTACTGTGTTTGATCCAACGTCGGGATCCACCGCGTTACTGAGAGAAAATCTCTCTCCTTTTGGCGTCGCTTCTGAGATGTCTAAATGTATGGCGTCTCTCCGAAATTGTGGGGCGTTGTCGTTCATATCCAGAATTTCCACCTCTATGTTAAAAATTCGTAAAGGGTTTTCTAGTATAACTTCCAGTCTTAGATAGCAAGACGCCGAGGACTTGGTAGGGCATATAAATTCCCTGTCAATCTTTTCCACAACATACAGCTCACCAGTCTCTTTGTTCACATCCAGATATTTCTTGTTAGCGATGATGTCGAGGCGCATCTTCCTCTGGTTCAGTGTTTTAACATCCAGACTCAGATCGGTAGCCAGGTTGGCGACAACCGATCCTTCTTTCATTTCTTCTGGTATGGAATAGTGAGTCACTGAGCTCGATATGTTGCTTACAAATGAAAATATGACGAGGAAAGTAATCAAAGCGTACCTTTTGCATGACGGCATTGTTGTGGTGAAGTCCATTGATGTGTGCGTGGGCTTCAGCAAATCACTCGGTGTTATACGCGTTTCGCGATTATTTAGTTTTCAGCAGTCGTCTTGATCACAAACATATTGCGAAAGAAGAATTATCCGTGGATTTTCAGCTTTAAAAGGCTCCAGTGCAGTCGAGCTTTTCAGCACCACGGAGCTGTCCTTTAGTTTCTCAGTGTACGCGAAGAACAGCGAGTCACACTGTTGTGGCGTTGATACACTGCGGTTTTACTAACATAACAGCGCCACCCATGAGCTTCTGACTGACTATTTAAACTGATTATTAACAAAATAAACCTTAAATATTTGAATTACTTCATCGACTTTTGGTCTGAATTTTAATTGCTTTGTCATAACTTAATAACTGATTAAAAATGTCAAAACCTTAATGATAAAGTTTAATTACGAAATAAAACTACACTGACAAATGAGATTTTACTGAAAAAAAATATTACAGTTAAAATAAAAAAAAATAAACATATTTGCATAAATAATCCCTACCTGAAGGGTGGAAGCTGCTGAGTCACTAGTATCCGTCAGTCCTGTTCCTCTCGGTATACTGGACACGATGTACCTGGAGCCCTTTGGCAGAGGCTGTCTAACCACCAGCTTTCCTTTCCTGGTCTCTGCTAGAAACAGACTGTACCAGTAGGCATCGTTGGAGACCAGAGTGGAGTCTGCGATGGTGGAGTTCCTCTCACTGATCACACTGTTCCTGCTGGGAGGAGCCGTTTTGCTGGACTTGGGACTTTGACACTTGATCACGATGGTGACCAGGATGGTGATCAGCAGCAGAAATGACACAGAGCCCAGACCGATGAGCAGATACAGGTTCAGGTCTGAAAAGATGTCATATTCCAGAGGCACTTCAGTCATGTCAGAGTAGGACTTAACAGCAGTCTCCACTGTGATCAGGTTGATGGTGACTGTAGCAGAGAGAGCAGGGGCCCCGTTGTCCTTGGCAACAACAACCAGTCTCAGGTGACGTGGATCTTTGTAACTGAACATCCTCATAGTCCGGATCTCTCCGTTGTATTGGTCCAGACTGAACAAACTGGCATCAGTCACCTGTAGAAACTGGTAGGTAATCCGAGAGTTGTGCACTGAGTCCGTGTCCAAAGCTATCACCTTGGCAACCAGGGAGCCTTTATCAGTGGATCTGGGGATCTTTTCCTCCACCACTGAGCCGTGTGCGCGCCATGGAGAGACAATAACCGGAGCGTTGTCGTTCTGATCCACAATAATGATGTGGACGGTCACGTTACTGCTGAGTGGAGGAGATCCAGAGTCTCTGGACTCAATGTGGAAAAGAAACTCCTTCTCAATCTCATAGTCGAAGGTTTTCAGTGCATAAAGATTACCGTTCTCTGGATTGATGGAGAACAGCATGGACATGGAGGTGTTGGCGATCTCCTTCTCTATGATAAAGTAAACTAGATACTGGTTTTCATGGAGGTCAGGGTCAAACGCAGTGAGGGAGCTGAGCAGGGCTCCAGGTGCGTTATTCTCCATTACACGGATCGTATAAAATGACTGGGGGAACTGTGGCGCATTGTCATTAACATCCAGCAGATGTATATTTATTGTTTCGTTATCAGATAAAGGAGGTGCGCCTGAGTCTGTCACGATTAGCATGATATCATATTCAGATACTTTTTCGCGATCCAAAGGCTCTGACACAACTAGTTTGTAATGCATGGGTCTGTCGGACGATTCGTTTAGAATAAAAGGCATAGGCCGATGCAAGTATAACCTTACTTTTCCATTTTCGCCAGTGTCCCTGTCACCTATTCCTATCAATGCAATGACACTTCCTACTGGTATATTTTCAGCCACAGTGTTTTTAACAGACTGTATGGTGATTTCAGGATAATTATCATTGGCATCGGTCACATGAACGACTACTGTACACTGCCCCAGCAGGGGGTGCGCCCCTTTATCTTTGGCCTCAATGTGCATCTCATAAAACTTCATGTCTTCATAATCCATCGTTCCTTTTACAGTTATCTCACCTGTGTTAGGATTCAGTGCAAAGACATCTTGTGTTTTTTCTGACGTGTAAAGAGTGAATGAATACACCATCTCCGAATTCAGACCCTCGTCAAGATCCGTTGCGTTTAGTTTCGTCACCAGTGTTCCGATTGGAGTGTTTTCTGTCATGTTTATTGTGTAAGTCTGCTTGTCAAATCGAGGAGGACTGTCGTTTGTATCCTGCACTCTAACAATAATGTTGGCAGTGCCGGAGCGCACAGGGACGCCTCCATCCACAGCGGTGAGGATTAACTGATGGACGGCATTCTCCTCTCGATCTAAAGATCTGGTCAATACTAAATCCACATACTGAGTGCCATCACTGCCTGTCTGAATTTCAATGGTGAAATGTTCACTCGCACTGAGTTTGTATGTTTTAATCGTATTTATGCCCACATCTGGGTCTACGGCATTTGGCAGAGAAAATCTTTCTCCTGGAGTCGCGGCTTCTGAAACGTCGAGCTCTACTCGGTCTCGTCGGAAATGGGGAGCGTTATCGTTTATGTCCGTGATTTCAAGCTCAATGTTGAATATGCGTAAAGGGCTTTCTATGATAACATCAAGCTTTAAAAAGCAGGATGTAGGCTTCGCCGGGCAGAAATATTCCCTGTCCATCTTTTCCACGATATAAAGTTCCCCAGTCTTTTTGTTAAAGTCTAGATGTTTTTTATTCGTAAAAATATCCAGTTTTACCTCTCGCTGGGCCAAACCTCCAGGATCAAGTCCCAAATCCGCAGCCAGGTTTGCCACGACAGAGCCGCTTTCCATTTCCTCAGCTATGGAGTACCGTGTCACAGACAAAGCACCGGGCCATACTGCAGCCAGGACAAAGGCAGCGGCGCAAAACGCCATCCTTTCCTCTGCTGGAAGACAAGTCTCTCTGTGTAGATATTCTAAACCGGTCTGGTGTTTTGTTGATTTTAAAATTCTGACAAAATTCTTGAACAATTTCTTAAATAATAATAATACAATCAAGACTTGTTAGTTTAAGAATAATAATAGAAAATAAAAAAATTAAAAAATCCTGTAGCCCAGAAGGCTCTGAGTCCTACCAACACACTATGTGCCAATGGGTGTGTCATGACGTCAGGAAACGAGATGCATCTTACTTTTATGGTCAATAGTGACACCGTGTGACCAATGTTTCATAGTGACATGCAGTGTCATTTCATATAAAAAGAAGTCTGTTGTACTGTACTATTCATGAGTTGACAGTCTGCAGACAGGTTTTATTTTGTTGATCAGATGCAACAAGAACACCATTATCTCTTTTATCGTGTTTGTTCACATAGAAGAATGTGATGTAATGCACAACCCTCTGTTGACTGTCTTCAGCCATCAAATATCAGTTATTTTTTTTTGTACTTAAATAGAAAAATAACCATGGCAATACACAGGAAATGTGAAGACAATGGAATTTTAAATTAGTGAATGTTATTAACTAAAGCACTAAAGCTCTCTTTGGTTAATCACAGTCTCAGTTAGAGGGGTACCAAGCACTTGTCTGCTTTCAAGTGCTATTTAAACAAATAGGGTCATCACCCTGGGGACATATAACTCCAAAAAGGTATCAACAGTATGGTGTTCAGATATGTATATATCTATACGACTGTATCAGATTAGAATTATCCAATTTAGCTGTAAGTGTAAACTCTGTGATCTTGGCTCTTTGCTCCAATATAACAACAAAGAACAAAAAATAAAAGTCCAGTTGTTTTGATTCAAACCTTTAAGAGTTACCATGACCTTGATGACTGAGAGTTTACACTAGTAATATCACATTTTCTTCAGAAGTTAGATTTATGTATATAATTACATTTTAACAGAAATGGAAATTTGTACAACAATTTCAAAAGAGGCACAGTCCTGGAGAAAAGAAGTGTGTGGTCTGGAGTCACGTGGCTCAAGTGTGAATTCATGGAAAAGGGAGTTGATGTGTATTTCTGTGGTATTTTGATAAAAGCATATTCCAGACCATGTCATCTTGTGAAGAGGTAGAGCAAAGTAAAATATATTTTCTCTGAGGAAAATATTTCTGAAACTGGCTCTGTTTGCTGGAGAGTATCTGTAACAAAGGAGATCTTTGTTACTAAATTTAGAAATGTTTGTAAAGGTGAGGCACTTGAAGCACTTTCTGCACTTTAGTCACTTTGCACTTTGATTTGAGGGCATGTATATTTAATTTACTAACCTGTCGGTTTCTCCAGGGTGTTCAGGCAAAAGTTTCCCTGGCGCCCTGAGCACCATTTTAAAGGTTCCGGGAGAGACCAAGGGATGAGAAGGATGGGGGGGAACTGGGTGTGGTTGAAGGTCTTTTTGTAGCTGGGTTGTGTTTTAATCAATGTGGTACCTATCATTTTTTGGTATTTGTTTTGATATGTGTAAATGTTAAATATGATAGAAGTGTAGTATTGTATTTAAAGGTGTTGCCAAGAAGGAATGTTCCTCGTGATAATGAATGGTTTAGGCCCAGTAATGGCAGCAGGGATAAAAGGCTGACTGTGGGCATTTAGTGAGTGCTGCTAGAGGGCTGAGGTACTGCTGTTTGTTCTCATGGGTGTGTGCCTTATTTTATGTTTTTTTGTTAAAATAAACGGAAGGTTGATTCGGACTAGAGATGGGTCCATGGCGCCTCATGGAACGTTTCGACACATTGCCAAACTGTATTGAAACATGTCGATACTGTGTCACTGAATACTGACACCTGCTGGACATTAAAAATCCCTACAGGCAACTGAGTTGCCAGACCCAACTGACACCAATATGATCAAGTATGCAAAATTAAAATATAAGTCATTGTATTGTATATGGCATCATTGCATATCTGAATTTAAATTTAAAGTATCTTTGATATCTTTAGATACAGATACATGTATCATAACTAGAAAATAGAAGTGACCGTGTTTGTGAATGAAGATGCTTGTGGACTGAATTTCTTTTTTCATAATTTTTATTCAAAAAAATACGTTTTTCCAAAGATTTGAACTTTAGTCCATTCAGCTTTTTGGACAACAGTTCTCCAGCCTTGGAAAAGACCCTCTCACAAGGGACAGGTGATGCTGGTGTGCAAAGAAAGCGCAAGGCAAGCTGGAAGAGGTGCGGATTGCCGATTCTGACGACATGTGACAAAAGATTGGAGATTCTTTTGGCAGTGCATCTCGTCGACAGATGCGCTTCCTTATAAACACAGTTTGGCGCGTCACTGTCAGTTCAATACAGTACCTGTATCGGTCATGTGACTTTCTTAAGGCGAAACGCGTACCGACACAGGTGTTGCTCTCTGAGCTCGTCGCATGCGCCGACGCATCGGTGTTGCTGGACCCATCACTAATTCGGACTGTATTCCTGCCTGCGTCATCCTTTACACTCAGAAATAGGGGTACAGAGGTGGGACATTTCTGTACTTAAAGGTACAGTTCTGTCCTACTGTAACCTAGAGGGCCAATTATTGTACTCTTCAGTACCTATGTGTACCTTTTTGGGGAAAAAAGGGCACATAAATGTTCCCAAATAGTAAAAGGTACATATATGCACTCCTAAGGTACACATACTTACCCTATAAAGGTACACTATCAGAAACAGTTGGTTAGAAAAAATGTAGGCCTGTTAGCCTGTTATTATTAGGCTACTGTAGGACTATTAATATGATTTAACATAGGGCTAATTATTAAAAATTAAACAATTATTTTTGGATTAAGGTATTAATCTTTATTTTTATCCTAATTTGTTTGTGTGTACGCACCCACACACCACGGATGTATTATCCATGACACCCAAACGCCGCACACACACACACAGACACAGCAGGCAAGGGGGTTCTCAATCATGGTAGCCTAGATGGTATGAAGGCAATCTGATCACGCCGGTGTGATCATCGACTCCAGACGGTTTTAATGTGGAAAAAAACTTGCTACAAAGGATTCTTTATATTTATATTATAACATTAAACATGATAAACAACACGTTTATGTGCTTTTTCGGTTTATAAGTGGTTTTTCCCACAGTACTTGAATGCTCCATATCAACGTCTCGAGGCGCGAGTTATTTTTTTTTTCGACCTGCACCTGCACTTCAGCCTGGCAGCGGTGGCAGAAGGGGTAACATGGATGGCGCGGCAGGCCTTTCCAGTGTGTCAACCGAAGAGTTACTCCGGATTATCACGGACCCAGGCGGCATACAGGTGACTGAAGCTGAAGCGCAGCGATTCAGAGGTAAATTTAAATTCAAACGGGATTACAATTGGCCCTTAGTTTTGATATCAGCCGTAGCTTTGATGGGCAGCTAACGTTAGCTTCATGGTTAGCATTAGCTCACTCGAGAGTGGACTAACTTTTGTGATTTTTTTAAACGCAATTTTTCAGCTTTGCTATGAAGCTGTTTAAGTCGATAAAGCTGTAATAAACACCAAGCAGAAGATATAAGGCCTAATGTATGGTTCAAGATGACGCTGAATGCTGCTCAGACATAAAATGGCGCTTCTGACTTTTTTTTTTTTTTTCAAACGTTTGTGCATTAGAGAAGTATTTCGGGATAAATTATGATAACTCGAGCTAAACCACAATCCGGTTTAATTACTCATTTTAAATGTAGTTGTGGGGGTTTTACAATGGAGCGAGTATCTGAGTAGGTGAAATGGTACTTGGATACAGCCAATGTATGATGTAGCCAGATGGCGGCAGCCACAGTCTCTCTCAAAAAAAAAAAAAAAATTGTGGCGTTTAACCTCTGTCACAATCATCTTCATCCTGCTGCATTGACTTCTTGGTCAATTAAAGTTTGGTGACTATTTGGGAGCAGGCCTGTAAAGAAGAGTTACTGAATGCTAACTATATTTGTGGAGCGTGAGTTAAATTTTCAGTCATAAGGAAACTTGCATAGTCGACAAAAGTCAACGACAACCCATCATTAAGTTGAAAAGGCTTAATTTATTGTGTCCGACTTACTGTATTGTCAGCAACAATTTCACTCAGTTACACCCTCACTCATAGGGCTGGGCGATAAAACGATAGAGATAACTATTGCGAAATAACTTTTTCTCGATAGAAGTATAAGACATGGTCGATACCAATGGCGGCTCCTGACAAATTTCTCAGGGGGGGCAACTGTTCTGATGATGACTAAGGTGACCCGTTCAATGGGAAAATTAATAGGCCGCAAGACAATTGCCACATCTTGTTATTTTCTGGTTCCTGGCTCTACAAATGAAGATCAACAGAGAGATAAACTGAATCAGTTTACCTTCAAATATCTTTGGACATGAATGGATATGCTTGCTTTACCATTAATTACGAAGGGGACTACATAAGTCAAAAACATTAAAAGTATTTATTTACAGTTCTTTTGAGTATTTTTTAAATTACAAATATCTTAGGGCACGCGTAGTGCATTCAAATTGCAAAACATTGAACCAACAATGCTCTGTATTTGTAGAAACAAACAGTAAATACAGTAAATTCCATATCACTAACAACATATTAAAGATTTTGTGTAGCTTAATTATCTTTAAGTACAAATGGAAGTGCACAGATTCAACAGTGAACTATAAATACAAATATTATGGCTCTGGCCAATTGTATAGATTTTCAAAAATGAACATGAACAAAAATAAACAGATGAACATATTGCCTGAAAGAAACATTTGAATGAAAAAAAAATTATTAAAAACCAACCACAACAGTTAATAGATTGTGTGTGTGTGTGTGACAGACAGAGATAAACTAAATGAGAGTGTATGAGAGTGTAACTACACTACATCACTTGTACTGGAATTTTTGCTCGTCTGTCTTTCAAAGCAGCAAAGTGATCAATAACCCTCTCATTGAAATCAGGCATGTTCCTGACTAGCTCCCTCTCCATGGAGAGCATGGCCAGTGCATTCAGACGTTCCTGGCCCATTGCATTGCGCAGGAACGTCTTGATTCTTTTCAATGTGGAGAAAAAAACACACCGCTCAGCTTCAGCCGTTGTCATGGGAGTGGTGATGAGAATGTTCAACAGAGCCACAGTCTCAGAAAATGGCTCCTGGAGGTTGTATCTCTGCAGAAGCTGGTACAGCGCCAGAGCACCACAGCAGCCCTTGAATTCTGGGTTCTCATAGATGAGAGACAGTTCTGTCCTGAGCTTTGCCTTGTTCAGCATGGGATATGCCCTCACAGTGGCATTCAGAGCCTCAACAGGAAACGTATGGCAGTGCTGCTCAAAATCTCTGCCTGTAGCAGTGTGGCACTCACAAGGTGGTCGGTGAAGGTAAACCTTTGTTTGGCGTGAGCCAGGATTGTGTTGCAGATCTCCCTTGACAGCCTCTGCTTGTCCTCTTCTCCCAAGGCCCTCCTTGGTCTTGTGGTTCCTGTGGCTACTTCCTGCTGCTGTTGAGAGGAGTCTCTGAGGGCAAGCAGACCAACAGTGTTAGTATATGAAAATATGAGTGCTTGTAGTATTTAGAAAAGTGAAGAAAATGCTCATTTCAAAACACTAATATTTATCTAGCTATTAGTAATAATAGTATCTAGCTTTACTTTATGCATATACAGTCACCAGTCACTTAATTAGATACACCTGTGCAATCAAATTCAATCAAATTACAGCTGCTATAACTTATGCTTTTACAAAGCTTATACATTTTCAGCTTGGCATTGTCAGAAAAGTGATAATTCTACTTTATCTGTATTATTGATGTTGCAGTGGGTGGTGGTGGTGCACTGAATTGCATTATCTTGAAAAGTGTTTCTAAATATTTTGTATGTAAATAGAGTGGACAGAATATTAGGAACACCAGTCAATATAATGCACACTCATACTCCACAATCACCCACTATGACCTCAGTAATAAACAAAGTAGAATTATCACCTTATTCACAACAAAAACTGAAAATGTATGAATTAGATTGATGTAGATTTTATAGCAGAGCTGTTGTATTGGATTGAATTAAGTTACACATGTGTACCTAATAAAGTGGCCAGTGAGTGTATTTTTTATGACAAGGTTCAGTACTGGAAAAGAATTGAAAAATATTATTTTATCTTACCTTATTGCCTGCACACTGCTTGTGAAGCTTTGGAGGGCATGCTTGATGAAGACTGCATCAACGTCCTTCTTCTGCAGCTGCTGGTACAGCATGTCAACGTGAGGCATGATCTGATGAAACAGCTGCAGAAAAAACTGGAAGTCCTCATCTTGCAGCATCCTCAGGAAACCAGATGTCTCCCTCACTGTGGTGCTGTCAAATGAACCTGATGTCCTGATGGATTCAAAGCACTGCCCCAGGTCTTCAAGGTTCTCGTGCACAGTGTTGACGATCCTGCTGTTGAAGTTCCATCTTGTGGGTGAAGCTCTTGGCAGCTTCTTTCAACAATCTGGTCGAGGATGCTGGTGCGTTTTGGTGACCGGGTAAAAAAGTGGCAATGCCGCACAGGTCCGAAAAGAAAAACTCTTACTGCTGGCACGTGAGAAGTGGCCTGCTGCATGATCAGATTCAGCTGGTGTGCATAGCAATGCACATAATGGGGCATTTTTGAAATGCGCACGCACCTTCTTGCTGCACACCAGCCCGCTCTCCCCTCATCACACTGGCGCCATCATATGCTTTGCGCAATGAGTTTCTCTCTTTCACCTTCGGAAAAAAGGCTGTTCAGTCTGTCAATAAGCACGCTGGCAATCGATTCCGATGTTGCATCCATAACAGGCAGAAACTCAAAAAAACGCTCCTGCACCGCATGGTTTGAGGCTATGTATCTCAACACAAGCACCAGCTGCGTCTGTGTTGACACGTCGGTGGTCTCATCAGCTTGGATAGCAACAAATTTAGCGGACTTTACTCCTCCGTGATATGTCCCCTGATGACCGCTAGCATGCTTTCCAGGAGCTCATTCTGCACAGTCTTTGATGTGCCCTTAAAAACTGTGGCAGTTTTCAGGTGCTCCTCAAACGCCTCATCCAGCGACGCCACCAAGTTAACCAAGCCACGAAAAACGCCTGGGTTGTTGGAGCCCTCAGTTTCATCTTTGCCTCGCAAAGCTAACTCAAATACTCCACAAAATTTGACACAGTCGATGAGGCGGGCTAGGATGTGCCGGTTCTCTTGCTCACCTCATCGTTGTGACGACGAACCGCTAGCCTGTAGCTCTCATCCAGCTGCGTCGCGATGTTTACCCTCCCCAAATGCAGCAAACCTCAGACAACTGTCCATGTGGGTCTTAGAGGACTCATGCTTCTTCACCTTTTCAGAAAGATGGTGCATGTCGGTGACTCCTGTGGTTGTCCATGCGGTGGTGTCTGCCGTGCCGCCATCAGGGTGAAACAGAGTGCAGGTGTAGCAGAATAAGGCGTTAGCTGCCTCACAGCCTGCTAGCCAGGTTTTCCGCTCGTACCAGCTCCGTGAAAATCCCCGGTTATATGATTTTTTTCCCCCCTTAGTTGAAACTTGTTTAATGTTTAAATTTGGTCTAGGAGGTCCTAATTGTTTCGTTGCCAATTTATCTTCGTTACTACGCCGACTGAAAGGGGACTTTCTTTCAGTTGACACGATCGAGTTGTTCCGTACACTTCCCATGGTGACCTTGGATGTGACTAACGCAGTGGCTACGCCGGCTATGCTCACGTTACGTATGACGAAAGCCCGTTAGGGCGAGCCCTCCTGGAATCCATAGAGAATGCATTGTAATGACTGAAATTTGAAAAAAACTGATTTTACATGAGAGTCTATGAGAGCAATCTGGGCGATTTTCAACCTGACTGAAGTCGCCCAAAAGGGGCGGTACTTTATGAAGCACTGCCCTGCGCTGATTGGACAATGACATACAGAGGAGCTCAAACTGTCTATAACTGACACAGCGACTGTAACTCTGTGGAAGAATATGATAGAAAAAATCCCTCCGTTTTCCCCTTTGGTGGTGCGTCGCCCAATCGCCCTTATGAACAAACCACCCATGGTCGATACAACGTCAATAGAACTCATTCCATCCATGTTTTGACAGACAACGTGAACAGCCAATGATAATGAGAGTAGCGCCGCGCCGAACCAATCATGTGGCTGGAATAGAGCCACGTCAGGTTAGGTTGACTCACACAGGACAGATCTGAAAAAAGCGTATATATTTTGGTCGTACGCTCGAAATTTAAGAAGACTTTTACATGCTATTTGATAAATGAGGCCCCTGGCCGTAAACATTTCTCTCAGACAATATTTCATTTTTTTGAGATTTTATTTTGTATTAATACCTATTTTATTTATTTGGAGTTGACAAAAGAATTTAGTTGTCCATTTTGTTTCTGTTCTCCTGTAAAACTTGAAAGCTTTTGATTGGTCAGAACTGAGATTTTAATTTATTATATATACCTATTTTATTTATTTGAAATACAATTGTAAAATGTTTTACAGTACATTTGTCGTGTTCAACTTTTGACAGAAAATAAATAAATTATAAATATTTAAACTAAAAATAACCTTCTGATATCTTCACATCTCACTTAGGAGTAAAAGGGAACCTTTAAACTTGACAGAAATTGTGATTTGATTTATACCGTGATATATATCGATATCGACAGATAGGGAAAAAATTATCGTGATTTTTTTTTTCCATATCGCCCAGCCCTACTCACTCATGTATATTCTCTCTCTCTCTAGATCATGAAGTTGACGGTGAAACCATCGAAGGTGGCCTCACAGAGAGCATGGTTGCATGCTTGTTTCCTTCTTTTAAGAAGCAGAGAAAATTCCAACAGCTTCTGTCCAAGTTGAAAGAGTACAACAGTCAGATAACACTGAGCCCTGTGCCTGAAGAGAATATGCCTTCAGCTCACCCCTTCACCAACATGTACATCAAGGCAAGTCTTTGGCGAATGTTTTAATTACGTCTTCCTGGGCTATCACTCACATTGTTTTGTTACAGCTGAAATTTTCATACATAACATGTTACAAGGAATTTCCTGTCCATAAAAATGACACGAAAGACTGAAAATTCAAACGAACAGTGTTAACTCTAGCAGGATCATCATTGTTAATTTAGGAAAAAAGTCCACCATATTCCAGGGACAGAACTAGTGAGTGGCCGCTTGAAGGTTATGACATTCAGACACCAAAGAACTATATCAGGGGGAAAAGTTTTATTCTTTTATTAATCCATTATGAGGCCTGGCCTGGGAGTATGAACTTGTCACAGTTGTAGATTGGAATGCAATTAGTGTGTCTGTGTATTTTTCTGTTGTCTTCTAGCTTGGAACCTTCTTGCCACAGGCTGCCGGCAATCATTTCAATTCCACAATTCCCAAGAGATGTCCAGAGCCGCCTGGACGCCAAAAAACCAGTCCAAAAGACACAGAAGTACCGCAACAAAATCATTGGGATTTTGTACGAAATATTGTCACAGTACACAATGTAAGTCAATGTTAATGTTAATCAAGTTTTTCCAGTTTTCCAGCCACTACTTTGATTTGCTAGGTATATGCTCAGCAGAATGTCATGGTTTTAAAAAGTGTCTGACTACCACTTAACAATGTGGTTTCCTTTACCACTGAGACAGGTATCCAACGCACTCAGAATATGTCCAGGTCGTGAAAGCATTGATTGTGAAGTACCCCTTCCTAAGAGATGTACATGGGAATGGTTATGTAAGTATCTCCTTTGGTCGCTTTTTGTTAAATAGATTCCAGTGTAACATAAGTATGCAGAATGAATTAATAAACTCTCATATCTGTTTGGAACAACCAGCATATGTGGCACAGTCAGCTGAAGAGAAAATTCAAAGCTGAACGGTCACCACTAATAAACAACGAGGAAGTCAGACGGTTCAAGGAGAAGTTTCAGCAATTGAGAAGATCAAAATCCACAGATGAGTCTACATCCTCCTGTGCAAAACGACTAAAGTCAGCTTTATTAAGTCGTCACAACCTCACTCTTGCACAAGTACAAAAGTTATGGAAACTAATTTACTCAACAACCAACCATAGAAACCAATTAATGTTGTCTTTTGGGGAAAATAGCTTTTGACAAAGAAAATTATTGTTGTTTTTTCTAAGTAGATGTCATTGTAGTAAACTCTACTGGTGTAATGCACATATAGTCAGGGGTGGAAGTAATTAATTACAAATACTCAAATTACTGTAATTAAGTAGTTTTTGGGGGGTACTTGTACTTTTATGAGTAGATTTTCAAGTCTGTACTTTTACTTGCACTTAAGTATTCATTAAACCATGTAATCTACTTAGCTACTTTTAAAATCATAGCTGAGTACTGAGTTTTTAATTAATATAGAGAACTTTTAGCTGCATTTTTATAGCCAGAAGATGATTTTGAACTGAGACATATGGACGACAAAACTAAACAAAAAAGGATGTAAATGATTGATCTTTAATTGATTTTGCATTAAGAATTTAACCAGTTAAACATGTATTCATGGATATTCAATCAGTAATCGTGGCATTAACTGCACCTTTATGTTTTTTTTTGTTTGCCAGAGACATCAGCTGTCTAAGGAAATAAAAAAAACTTAAAAGGAAAAAAAATGCAAAACAACCAATCAAAATGTTTTGTATCTTATCAATTATTAATGATTAATTGTTAGTGTTTTAACTAAAGCGAAACACACAAAATTTAGAGCCCTAGTCTGGAGAGGTGACGGTGACATCATCTGTTAAAAGTAACTCATACTCTGAGTAGTTTTTTTAGGAATACTTTGTACTTTCACTTGAGTTTTTTTCTAACACCAGTACTTTTACTTGAAATTGAGTAATACTTTAGCAATGTAACAGCACTTGTACTTGAGTACAGATTTTCAGTACTCTTTCCACCACTGCATATAGTGGAATTTTCGTGTATTTTTATTTTTTTTTTCATTCCTCTGGTTAGTTCATTTGACTCAATATGAGAAATACCACATGGGCTATATCATTGTTTTTGTCAATAAATCATTTGAATGATTCTTAATTCACATTCCTAATGTAACATATCTCATATTATGAACTGTAATTTATATTAAGTGCTTAATATAAAATTAATAAGACAAAAGTACAACAATTTAACCGTTTCATACTCTTTTGTATGTACATGATCTAAAATCTGTAATCTCTACTTCTGATAAAGGATTCATGCCTCGTCGGGGAGGATGCCACATCTGTCGAGGCTCATGTCAAAGTCCTGTAAGAGCAATGTAAAAAGTTGCATTGCAACACAAACCTGGTGAAAGACCGCATGATGAAAACCCGTGCATGGAGACGACGAGAGGTAGCAGAAGGAATGTCTACAGAGGATCTTTTGAAGAGATATCCATTCCTGAGAACATCCGCTGGGGTAAGAAGAGCATTCAATCTGATGTCAATTTGAAAAAAGTGATAGAACTAGAAATGTGAGACTGATGTTGGTCATTATATTGTTCCTTTAGAAATGTCTGTCATAATAATAATAATAATAATAATAATAGATTCAATTTATATAGCGCCTTTCAGAACACCCAAGGACGCTTTACAGAGTGGTAACACACAGAACAGAGGACAAAGACAACGGACAACAACACATGCTACGGGAAAAACTCAGCCTAGCTAATCGAGACCAAATGCCAGAATGAACAGATGTTTTTTGAGTGATGCTTTGAATGAGTCCAGGGTTGCAGCATGGCGTATGTCAGAGGGAAGAGAGTTCCAGAGAGTGGGGGCAGCCACATGAAAGCTCTGTCCCCAAAGGTGCGTCGGTTGGTGCGAGGGACAGCAAGCAGTTCCCATGCCGGTGGACCGAAGGTTCCTCGATGAAGTGTGGTAGTGAAGGAGGTCTGATAGATACGGGGGGGCCAGGGAGTGGAGGGATTTGTAAGTGAGGAGGAGGAGTTTGTAGGAGATCCGGAATGTGACAGGGAGCCAGTGGAGGTGCATGAGAGTGGGGGTGATGTGCTGCCAGGGCTTGGAATGGGTGAGCACCCTGGCAGCTGAGTTTTGGACATATTGGAGCCTGTTCAGGGTCTTACTGGTCGCCCCGAACAGGACTCCGTTGCAGTAGTCCAGGCGGGTGGTGATGAAGGCGTGGATGAGGGTCTCTGTTGTAGTGTCAGTGAGTGATGGCCGGAGTCTGGAGATATTTTTAAGATGATAAAAGGCCGATTTTGTGACGGATTTGACATGTCAGTGTGTGCATCTGCTTCAAATAAAATACACCTTGTTCCCGCAATCTCAGTTGTGCGATGAGGTTGATGCCTTGCATCCCTCTCCAGTTGGCATTTGCCGCCGCTTCAGTGAGAACTTCATGCCTGTTCTTCAAAATGTGCTTAAACTCGCCAAAGACTGTGACCTGAAAAGACGCTACTTGGAGGCTAGGGGGGATGCTTTGACTGAAGACATTACAGGTATGTATTTTGAGCACATACTGATCAGGGGTTGACCTTAAGGCCTTGGAATCACTTGTCATTATCATGGTAATATCAGCCAAACTTTGATCAAATGCTTTTGCGCAATTGTCTATTGACCTAGGAATTGACTTCAGGGCTGGACTTCTTTTCTTGCCGTCCATCTTCAAGGAGAAGATAGAGGATATCTTCATACTTGGAAAGGTAAATATTTGTTGTACTCAGTGGCTGGCCATACTAGAACAATTAAACCATTAACACACAGGGAGGTTATTTGAGAGAAAGATTTTCCGCAGTGTCTTCAGTAAAGTACAGAGTAAAAGGTAATGGGGACTAAATTCCTCGGATAGTGCTGACCTTATTGTCTATATGGTTAACTGGCACAAGGAGTACATGACAAAATGTTCATTTTTAGGTTAACTAAGTGAGTTCTTCTGTTGGTTTACTGTGCATCCCTTATCAGATAAAAGTATGCTAAAATGAAGATGTTTCTTTGTCATAGAATAATCCTTCTACTCCATACCCAACCATTCAACTGCGAGATCAAGATTGGAAAACTGCCCTCTCCAAACGATGTCAGTGTGTCATCAGTGTTGATGGAATTGAGGTATGTTCTTGCACCTCAGTGGATGAGGCCTTCATCGCAGCTTTCTGCATGTACTTCGTGTTCAACATGGCGTATCCTGCATCCCTGAAGAAGACACTCGCCTTTCTCCAACGGCACATTGCAAACATTGTGAAACATGGAGACACACCCCTGCCAGTAACTGTCACTCGAGTTGTTAATCTCCTTTACTGAAAATGCCTGGACACTATAGGTGTTCAAAATGCACAAAGAGAAAAGTTACACTTAAGAAACTGATTCACCATATCGGACTTGTACATGCCCACGAGCCTAATTTCAGGATTACTTGTGGAGTAAATAACTGCCAGTCTACTTATACCAAGTACCATTCTTTTAGGCGACATGTTTTCCGAAAACACAAGGACATTCCTAATTGCTCTGAGTCTGAAGTAAATGAAGATTTCGAAGAACAGGTTGAACACCCACATTCAGATCCTCATCCAACCCTGCCTAGTATGGACAGTTTGCTCGAGAATTTAAGAGACCACTTGTTAAGCTTCATTGTCAAGTGTACAGAAAAAAATCATCTCTCCCTCTCTGTTCAACAAGATCAGCAAGTCAGATCTGGTGCTTATTCAGACTACTGCCTTTTTTAATGGCACACCAAATCCCTACAGGTAGTCAGTATTGGTATGTGTTCTTATTGTGCTCTGAAATCGTTGATATTGTAATGGCTACAAAAGTGAGAAAAGATGAGCTTGCTCATTTGAAATTGCTTGTTGAAGAATTTCTTGTTAAAACTACAGAAGTCTTTGGAAATGTTTTGGCACCGAAGTGTCATTTCTTGATTCATTATTCCAGACTTATGTTTATGTATGGTCCTCTTCGCCCATTATGGTGCATGAGATTTGAAAGTAAGCACCAATACTTTAAAAATATTGTGGATAACTGTAGGAACTTTGTCAACATCACTGCAACTCTCAGCAGTCGTCATCAGATGAAACAATGTTGGGAGTTTTCTTCCAATAGGCTCTTAGGTGACTTTGACTATGCACTCAGCAAAGGCATTAGTATACCATTTTCTTGTCTGCCAGGTGAGTTACAGAAAACTCTGACATTAAACCAAAGATTTGAAAACTTTCATTTCGAGGATAAAGTGCTTCAGCGTGTATCATCTGTATCTGTTAATACTGTCAAATATGCACTTGGAGATGTTTTTATTGTAGGGCATGCGCACACTGAGGCCATCCCTTTGTTCTTTAAAACCAAGTACATACTGAATGTGGACACATTGTGGGTCTTGTGTGGAAAACTGTTGATTCCTACCTCTTATGAAAGTAATTTCCATGCTTACCATGTCACAGTTGATAAGGACTGGACGCTGCTTAGTCCTGGAAATGAATTAGACCATCAAGCTCTTGACACCTATTTGGTCGATGACAAACTTTTTGTGTCTTTGAGATACACAGTTTAAGGTTTTGTTTTTTGTGTACTTTTAGAGTTGCAGCTCTGTTTTCATAGCAAGTCAGTTTCCTTGGTCTTGGTCTTATTGGTCAGGTGTTCATGTTCGGTTTGTTAAGGTCAGAAAATGTTAAACCTGCCACTTTAATTGAATAATTGCTGCATCTTTTTTGCAACAGGGTTAAGCATTAAGGAGTAAGTGCTCTATGCTTTTATACAAGTCTTTAAAAAAAAAAAATGAAGAAATGTCAATTGTATGAATCAATTGTAGTTTTATACTGTACACAATGTTTTAAATGAGGAAATAAAATGCAGTGAACAGTCAAGAAATTGTACATTTTTGTCTCTCTTTAGAGCTTGTCACGGGGGGGTACTGATATAGGTACACTATTGTACCTTTTTATGGGTACATTTTTGTTTTATGATATGAAGGTACATTTTTGGGGTACAAAATTGTCTCTCAAAAGGGTACACCTGGTGCGACAAGGGTTTGTACCCTTTTTGGTACATTTTCGTACTTCTTTTTTTCTGTGTGTTGCTTCATCCAACCGCTCAGTGGCTGTTCGTGTGACAAGTGGTGTAAGAAGTTGGATTATCCATTCTCTAAGAAAAAGGATGACCAGAGGTGGAAAGAAGCCAGGTCAGGAGGGTGAGCCTGATGAAGGAGCAGGAGCTTCAGCTGACCCGGGGCCCATGGCAGTATCCAGCTCAGAGGATGAATTAGAAAAGCTGGCGGGGCTAGTGAAATCTTTACTCCGGTCTCAGACTGCCAGAGATCAGAAGCTGGAGAAAGATTCATCTCGCCAGGAGCAGAGATGGAAAGGCATGCAGCAGCAGATTCAACAGATTCAACTCCAAGTTAATGCCATGCAAGAGGATAGACCTGAAAGAGAAGCACGGCCTCGTGGAAGGGGAGAAGATGATGATGATTCTGAGCCAGGGACCAGCCATGCAGTGCCGAGTGTCGGACCTCAAAGGGAACTCAGGCTACTTCCGTTAGCCCCAGAGGATGACATTGAACATTTTCTTGCTACATTCGAGAGATGTGCTCAAGTTTGTCGATGTCCCAGAGATGAGTGGGCTGTTCGTTTGGTTCCTCTCCTGTCTGGGAAAGCACGTACTGCTTATGTTCTTATGGACATAGGAGATTCTGAGGACTATGACAAAGTGAAGGAAACCATCCTGGTTAAATATGAAATCACGGCCGAGACTTATCGATGCCAATTTAGATCCTTAAAGATTGAAGAAGGGGAGACACCACGTGAGCTGTACGTTCGGCTGAAAGACCTGTTTACAAGATGGATCAAGCCTGAAAATTCAACAGTTAAGGAGATTTCTGAGAAGATCATTCTTGAGCAGTTTTTGAGGATGGTTCTTCCGGAAATGGAGGTTTGGATCCGTGAGCATGATCCAAAGACAGCAGAGAAAGCAGCTCAATTTGCAGAAGTCTTTACGTCAGCCAGGAAGGGACGCAAAGGTTCCCACTTCAGCCAGGAGACTCACTATGCCCAACCAAGTAAGTC
>JAGFBZ010002340.1:0-117500 GCA_018398805.1 Hirundichthys speculiger
ATGACATAAATAAACAATAAAAACTAAACTGATAAAGAAGCAGCTCAATTTGGTATTCAAAAAAATGAACATTTAAGCAGATATGAAAAAAAAAATACATCAAAATAAAGTTTAAAAAAAAGTCAAATAAATACAATATACAAATCTTTTGTTCTATCACAGAAGAGTGTTGGATTAACCCTAACCCCTCTATGAAGCAGATTTAATTTTTTTTCCTTCCACAGCTGATGACAGCGAGATCACCTTTGACCCCGGTGACATCATCACACAGATCGAGATGCTGGACGAGGGCTGGTGGAGAGGCGCTGGGCCCGACGGACACTACGGCATGTTTCCAGCCAACTACGTGGAGATCATCTAGTGTTTGGGTCCAGGTTCTGGAAGATCTGGAGCTTTTCTGCAACAATAAACCCTCTGAAATGCTTTAATGTGTCTTTTATTAAAAGTACAAACTTTCTATCGTTACGTAGTCTTGTTACTCTTGTAATGTCGTCCAGAGAAGAAGAGGTGACTAAAAATTCATCTCTGCACAACATGTTGGTAGAAGCTCCGCCCACCTAGTTGATCCAGAACATATCCAGAGAACACGCCCGGACTAGAGGACCTGAAACTGGACTAGAGGACCTGAAACGGGACAAGAGGACCTGAAACTGGACAAGAGGAGCTGAAACTGGACTAGATGAGATGAAACTAGACTATATGAGCTGAAACTGGACTAGATGAGATGAAACTGGGCTAGATGAGATGAAACTGGGACTAGATGAGCTGAAACTGGACTAGATGACTTGGAAACTGGACTAGATGAGATGAAACTGGACTAGAGATGAGATGAAACTGGGACTAGATGAGCTGAAACTGGACTAGATGACCTGAAACTGGACTAGATGATGAAACTGGGACTAGATGAACTGAGACTAGATGAAACCTGACTAGATGAGCTGAAACTGGGACTAGATTTGAAACTGGGACTAGATTAACTGAAACTGGACTAGATGAGCTGAAACCGGACTAGATGATCTGAAACTGGGACTAGATGAGCTGAAACTGGACTAGATGAGATGAAACTGGGACTAACTGAGGAGCTGAAACTGGACTAGAGACTGAAACTGGACTAGAACTGAAACTAGAACTGGACTAGATGAGATGAAACTGGGACTAGAATGAGCTGAAACTGGACTAGATGAGCTGAAACTGGACTAGATGAGATGAAACTGACTAGATGAGCTGAAACTGGACTAGATGAACTGAGATGATGAACTAGATTGAAACTGGGACTAGATTAACTGAAACTGGACTAGATGATCTGAAACTAGACTAGATGAGATGAAACTGGACAAGATGAGCTGAAACCAGAACTAGATGAGCTGAAACTGGACTAGATGAGCTGAAACCGGACTAGATGAGATGAAACTGGACTATATGAGCTGAAACTGGACTATATGAGCTGAAACTGGACTAGATGACCTGAAACTGGACTAGATGAGATGAAACCAGGACTAGATGAGCTGAAACTGGACTAGATGAGCTGAAACTGGACTAGATGACCTGAAACTGGACTAGATGAGATGAAACTGGACTAGATGAGATGAAACTGGGACTAGATGAGCTGAAACTGGACTAGATGACCTGAAACTGGACTAGATGAGCTGAAACTGGGACTAGATGAGTTGAAACTGGGACTAGATTAACTGAAACTGGACTAGATGAGCTGAAGCTGGACTAGATGAGCTGAAACCGGACTAGATGAGATGAAACTGGACAAGATGAGCTGAAACCAGAACTAGATGAGCTGAAACTGGACTAGATGAGCTGAAACCGGACTAGATGATCTGAAACTGGACTAGATGAGCTGAAACTGGACTAGATGAGATGAAACTGGACTATATGAGCTGAAACTGGACTAGATGATCTGAAACTGGACTAGATGACCTGAAACTGGACTAGATGAGATGAAACTGGGACTAGATGAGCTGAAACTGGACTAGATGAGCTGAAAACTGGACTAGATGAGCTGAAAACTGGGACTATATGAGGTGAAACTGGACCATTGAGCTGAAACTGACTGAGGACTAGAGATGAAACTGACTAGATGAGGACTAACTGAGCTAGATGAGCTGAAACTGGACTAGATGAGCTGAAACTGGACTGGATGGAAGATGACTGAACTAGACTGAGCTGAAACTGGACTAGATGAGCTGAAACCGGACTAGATGAGCTGAAACCGGACTGAGACTAGAGCTGAAACTGGACTAAAGATGAAACTGGATATGAGCTGAACTGGAACTGGACTAGACTGATGAAACTGGACTAGATGAAAACTGGAAACTAGATGAGCTGAAAACTGGACTAGATGAGCTTGACTAAAACTGGACTAGATGAGCTGAAACTGGGACTAGATGACTGAAAACTGGAGCTAGATGAGCTGAAACTGGACTAGATGAGCTGAAACTGACTATATGAGCTGAAACTGGACTAGATGACTGAAGATGAGCTGACTAGAGGATGAAACTGGGACTAGATGAGCTGAAACTGGACTAGATGAGCTGAAGAAACTGGGACTAGATGAGCTGAAACTGGGACTAGATTGAGCTGAAACTGGACTAGATGAGCTGACTGAAACTGAGGAAACTGGAGATGAGCTGAAAACTGGACTAGATGAGCTTGAAACTGGACTAGATGAGCTGAAACTGGACTAGATGAGCTGAAAGCTGACTAGACTGGACTAGATGAGATGAAAAACTGGGACTAGATGAGCTGAAACCGGACTAGATGATCTGAAACTGGACTAGATGAAAACTGGGACTAGATGAGAAACTGGACTATACTGGGACTAGATGAGCTGAAACTGGACTAGATGAGCTGAAACTGGACTAGATGAGATAAAACTGGACTAGATGAGATTAAACTGGGACTAGATGAGCTGAAACTGGACTAGATGGCCTGAAACTGGATTAGATGAGATGAAACTGGACTAGAGGACCTGAAACTGGACTAGATGAGCTGAAACTGGACTAGATGACCTGAAACTGGACTAGATGAGATGAAACTGGGACTAAATGAGCTGAAACTGGACTAGATGAGATGAAACCTGACTAGATGAGCTGAAACTGGGACTATATGAGTTGAAACTGGGACTAGATTAACTGAAACTGGACTAGATGATCTGAAACTAGACTAGATGAGATGAAACTGGACAAGATGAGCTGAAACCGGGACTAGATGAGCTGAAACCGGACTAGATGATCTGAAACTGGACTAGATGAGCTGAAACTGGAACTAGATGAGCTGAAACTGGACTAGATGAGCTGAAACTGGACTAGATGAGCTGAAACTGGGACTAGATGAGCTAAAACTGGACTATATGAGGTGAAACTGGGACTAGATGAGATGAAACTGGGACTAGATGAGCTGAAACTCGACTAGAGGAGCTGAAACCAGAACTAGATGAGCTGAAACTGGACTAGATGAGCTGAAACTGGACTAGATGATCTGAAACTGGGACTAGATGAGCTGAAACTGGGACTAGATGAGCTGAAACCGGACTAGATGATCTGAAACTGGACTAGATGAGCTGAAACTGGACTAGATGAGCTGAAACTGGACTAGATGAGCTGAAACTGGGACTAGATGAGCTGAAACTGGGACTAGATGAGATGAAACTGGGACTAGATGAGCTGAAACTCGACTAGAGGAGCTGAAACCAGAACTAGATGAGCTGAAACTGGACTAGATGAGCTGAAACTGGGACTGGGACTAGATGAGATGAAACTGGGACTGAGATGAGCTGAAACCCGGACTAGATGATCTGAAACTGGACTAGATGAGCTGAAACTGGACTGAGATGAGATGAAACTGGGACTAGATGAGCTGAAACTGGACTAGATGACTGAAAAACTGGACTAGATGAGATGAAACTGGACTAGATGACCTAAAACTGGACTAGATGGACTGAAATGAGCTGGACTAGATGATGGACTGAAACTGGACTAGATGAGATACTGACTGAACTGAACTGGACTGAACTGACTAGATGACCTGAAACTGGACTAGATGAGATGAAACTGGGACTAAATGAGCTGAAACTGGACTAGATGAGATGAAACCTGACTAGATGAGCTGAAACTGGGACTATATGAGTTGAAACTGGGACTAGATTAACTGAAACTGGACTAGATGATCTGAAACTAGACTAGATGAGATGAAACTGGACAAGATGAGCTGAAACCGGGACTAGATGAGCTGAAAACCGAACTAGATGATCTGAAAACTGGACTAGATGATGAAACTGATGAGCTGAAACTGAAAACTGGGACTAGATGAGCTGAAAAACTGGACTAGATGAGCTGAAACTGGACTAGATGAGCTGAAAACTGGGACTAGATGAGAAAACTGGGACTGAAAACTGGGACTAGATGAGCTGAAACTCGACTAGAGGAGCTGAAACCAGAACTAGATGGAGCTGAACTGGCTGAATGGACTAGATGAGCTGAAACTGGGACTAGATGAGCTGAGGACTGATGAAACTGACTAGATGACTGGACTAGAATGAGCTGAAACTGGACTAGATGAGCTGAAACTGGACTAGACTAGATGAGACTAATGATGAGACTGAGAAAACTGGACTACTAGAGGAGCTGAAACCAGAAACTAGATGAGCTGAAACTGGACTAGATGAGCTGAAACTGGACTAGATGACTGAAACTGACTAGATGAGCCTGAAACTGGGACTAGATGAGCTGAAACTGGGACAAGATGAGCTGAAACCGGACTAGATGATCTGAAACTGGACTAGATGAGCTGAAACTGGACTAGATGAGATGAAACTGGACTATATGAGCTGAAACTGGACTACATGACCTGAAACTGGACTAGATGAGATGAAACTGGACTAGATGAGATGAAACTGGGACTAGATGAGCTGAAACTGGACTAGATGACCTGAAACTGGACTAGATGAGATGAAACTGGGACTAGATGAGCTGAAACTGGACTAGATGAGATGAAACCTGACTAGATGAGCTGAAACTGGGACTAGATGAGCTGAAACTGGACTAGATGAGCTGAAACTGGACTAGAGGAGCTGAAACCAGAACTAGATGAGCTGAAACTGGACTAGATGAGCTGAAACTGGACTAGATGAGCTGAAACTGGGACTAGATGAGATGAAACTGGGACTAGATGAGCTGAAACCGGACTAGATGATCTGAAACTGGACTAGATGAGCTGAAACTGGACTAGATGAGATGAAACTGGACTATATGAGCTGAAACTGGACTAGATGAGGTGAAACTGGACCAGATGAGCTGAAACTGGGACTAGATGAGCTGAAACTGGACTAGATGAGCTGAAACTGGGACTAGATGAGATGAAACTGGGACTAGATGAGCTGAAACTGGACTAGATGAGCTGAAACTGGACTAGAGGAGCTGAAACCAGAACTAGATGAGCTGAAACTGGACTAGTTGAGCTGAAACTGGACTAGATGAGATGAAACTGGGACTAGATGAGCTGAAACTGGACTAGATGAAACTGGGGACTAGATGAGATGAAACTGGGACTAGATGAGCTGAAGACTGAGCTGATGAATTGAAACTGGACTAGATGAGCTGAATGATAAGCTGAAACTGGGACTAGATAAGCTAAAACTGGACTAGATGAGCTGAAACTGGACTAGATGAGCTGAAACTGGGACTAGATGAGCTGAAACTGGGACTAGATGAGCTGAAACCGGACTAGATGAGATGAAACTGGACTAGATGAGCTAAAACTGGACTATATGAGGCGAAACTGGGACTAGATAAGCTGAAACCAGACTAGATGAGCTGAAACCGGACTAGATGATCTGAAACTGGACTAGATGAGCTGAAACTGGGACTAGATGAGCTGAAACTGGACTAAATGAGACATGATGAACTGGGGACTAGATGAGCTGAAACTGGACTAGATGAGCTGAAACTGGACTAGATGAGATGAAACTGGACTAGATGAGCTGAAACTGGGACTAGATGAGTTGAAACTGGGACTAGATTAACTGAAACTGGACTAGATGATCTGAAACTGGACTAGATGATCTGAAACTAGACTAGATGAGATGAAACTGGACAAGATGAAAATGGACTAGATGATCTGAAACTGGACTAGATGAGCTGAAACTGGGACTAGATGAGCTGAAACTGACTAATTACTGAACTGCTAGATGAGCTGAAACTGGGACTAGATAAGCTGAAACTGGACTGGACTGAAACTGGACTAGATGAGCTGAAACTGGGACTAGATGAGCTGAAACTGGACTAGATGAGCTGAAACTGGGACTAGATGAGCTAAAACTGAAGCGAAACTAGGATGAAAACTAGATGAGCTGAAAATGAAACTGGACTAGATGAGCTGAAACTGATGGACTAGAACTGAAACTAGATGAAACTGGACTAGATGAGCTGAAACTGGACTAGATGAGCTGAAACTGGGACAAGATGAGATGAAACTGGGACTAGATGAGCTGAAACTGACTAGATGAGCTGAAACTGGGCTAGATGAGCTAGATGAGCTGAAACTGGGACTAGATAAGCTGAAACTGGACTAGATGAGCTGAAACTGGACTAGATGAGCTGAAACTGGACTGGACTACTATGAGCTGAAACTGGACTAGATGAGCTGAAACTGGGACTAGATGAGCTGAAACTGACTAAGACTGGACTAGAACTGACTAGATGAATGAAACTGGACTAGAGGAGATGAAACTGGACTAGATGAGCTGAAACTGGACTAGATGACCTGAAACTGGACTAGATGAGATGAATGAAATGACTAGAGGAGAAAACTGGGACTAGATGAGCTGAAACTGGACTAGATGAGATGAAACTGGACTAGATGAGATGAAACTGGACTAGATGAGATGGATGAAACTGGGACTAGATGAGCGAAACTGGACTAGATGACTGAAACTGGACTAGAGAGATGAAAACTGGGACTAAATGAGCTGAAACTGGACTAGATGAGATGAAACCTGACTAGATGAGCTGAAACTGGGACTAGATGAGTTGAAACTGGGACTAGATTAACTGAAACTGGACTAGATGAGCTGAAACTAGACTAGATGAGATGAAACTGGACAAGATGAGCTGAAACCGGGACTAGATGAGCTGAAACCGGACTAGATGAGCTGAAACTGGGACTAGATGAGCTGAAACTGGACTAGATGAGCTGAGAAACTGGGACTATATGAGCTGAAACTGGACTAGATGAGCTGAAACTGGGACTAGATGAGCTAAAACTGGACTATATGAGGTCAAACTGGACCAGATGAGCTGAAACTGGGACTAGATGAGCTGAAACTGAGAGCTGAAACTGGGACTAGATGAGCTGAAACTGGACTAGATGAGCTGAAACTGGGACTAGATGAGCTAAAACTGGACTAGAGGAGTTGAAACCAGAACTAGATGAGCTGAAACTGGACTAGATGAGCTGAAACTGGACTAGATGAGCTGAAACTGGACTAGATGAGCTGAAACTGGGACTAGATGAGCTGAAACTGGACTAGATGATCTGAAACTGGACTAGATGAGCTGAAACTGGACTAGATGAGCTGAAACTGGGACTAGATGAGCTAAAACTGGACTATATGAGGTCAAACTGGACCAGATGAGCTGAAACTGGGACTAGATGAGCTGAAACTGGACTAGATGAGCTGAAACTGGGACTAGATGAGATGAAACTGGGACTAGATGAGCTGAAACTGGACTAGATGAGCTGAAACTCGACTAGAGGAGTTGAAACCAGAACTAGATGAGCTGAAACTGGACTGAAACTGGACTAGATGAGCTGAAACTGGGACTAGATGAGATGAAACTGGGACTAGATGAGATGAAACTGGGACTAGATGAGCTGAAACTGGACTAGATGAGCTGAAACTCGACTAGAGGAGTTGAAACCAGAACTAGATGATCTGAAACTGGACTAGATGAGCTGAAACTGGGACTAGATGAGCTGAAACTGGACTAGATGAGCTGAAACTGGGACAAGATGAGATGAAACTGGGACTAGATGAGCTGAAACTGGACTAGATGAGATGAAACTGGGACTAGATGAGATGAAACTGGGACTAGATGAGCTGAAACTGGGACTAGATGAGTTGATACTGGGACTAGATTAACTGAAACTGGACTAGATGATCTGAAACTGGACTAGATGATCTGAAACTAGACTAGATGAGATGAAACTGGACAAGATGATCTGAAACTGGACTAGATGATCTGAAACTGGACTAGATGAGCTGAAACTGGGACTAGATGAGCTGAAACTGGACTATATGAGCTGAAACTGGACAAGATGAGCTGAAACTGGGACTAGATAAGCTGAAACTGGACTAGATGAGCTGAAACTGGACTAGATGAGCTGAAACTGGGACTAGATGAGCTGAAACTGGGACTAGATGAGCTGAAACCAGACTAGATGAGCTGAAACTGGACTAGATGAGCTAAAACTGGACTATATGAGGCGAAACTGGGACTAAATGAGCTGAAACCAGACTAGATGAGCTGAATCCGGACTAGATGATCTGAAACTGGACTAGATGAGCTGAAACTGGGACTAGATGAGCTAAAACTGGACTATATGAGGTCAAACTGGACCAGATGAGCTGAAACTGGACTAGATGAGCTGAAACTGGACTAGATGAGCTGAAACTGGGACTAGATGAGCTGAAACTGGACTAGATGAGCTGAAACTGGGACTAGATGAGCTGAACTAGATGAGCTTGAAACCAGAACTAGATGAGCTGAATGACTGGGACTGAGCTGAAACTGGACTACTAGATGAGCTGAAACTCGACTAGAGGAGTTGAAACCAGAACTAGATGAGCTGAAACTGGACTAGATGAGCTGAAACTGGACTAGATGAGCTGAAACTGGGACTAGATGAGATGAAACTGGGACTAGATGAGATGAAACTGGGACTAGATGAGCTGAAACTGGACTAGATGAGCTGAAACTCGACTAGAGGAGTTGAAACCAGAACTAGATGATCTGAAACTGGACTAGATGAGCTGAAACTGGGACAAGATGAGATGAAACTGGGACTAGATGAGCTGAAACTGGACTAGATGAGATGAAACTGGGACTAGATGAGATGAAACTGGGACTAGATGAGACTGGGGAAGATGGACTAGATGAGTTGATAACTGGGACTAGATTAACTGAAACTGGACTAGATGATCTGAAACTGAAACTAGACTAGATGAGATTGAAAACTGGATGATGAACTGGACAATGAGACTGAATCTGACTCTGAAACTGGACTAGATGAGCTGAAAACTGGGACTAGATGAAACTGCTGAAACTGGGACTGAGATGAGCTGAAACTGAAACTGGAGATGATGGCTGAAACTGACTAGATGAGCTGAAAACTGGACTAGATGAAACTGACTGAATGATGCTGAAACTGACTAAATGAGCTGAAACCAGACTAGATGAGCTGAATCCGGACTAGATGATCTGAAACTGGACTAGATGAGCTGAAACTGGGACTAGATGAGCTGAAACTGGACTAGATGAGCTGAAACTGGGATGAGATGAAACTGGACTAGATGATGAAACTGGGACTGAAGAAACCGGACTAGATGAGCTGAAACTGGGACTAGATAAGCTGAAACTGGACTAGACTGAACTGGACTAGATGAGCTGAAACTGGACTAGAATGAGCTGAAACTGGACTAGATGAGCTGAAACTGGAACTGGGACTATATGATGAAACTGGACTGAGATGAGCTGAAACTGGGACTAGATGAGCTGAAACTGGAGATGAGCTGAAACTGATGAGATGAAAACTAGATGAGATGAAACTGGACTAGATGAGATGAAACTGGGGACTAGATGAGCTGAAACTGGACTAGATGACTGAAACTGAGACTAGATGAATGACTGATGATGAAAACTGGACTAGATGAGAGATGAAACTGGACTAGATGAGCTGAAACTGGACTAGATGAGCTGAAACTGGACTAGATGAGATGAAACTGGACTAGATGAGATGAAACTGGACTAGATGAGATGAAACTGGGACTAGATGAGCTGAAACTGGACTAGATGACCTGAAACTGGACTAGATGAGATGAAACTGGGACTAAATGAGCTGAAACTGGACTAGATGAGATGAAACCTGACTAGATGAGCTGAAACTGGGACTAGATGAGTTGAAACTGGGACTAGATTAACTGAAACTGGACTAGATGAGCTGAAACTAGACTAGATGAGATGAAACTGGACAAGATGAGCTGAAACCGGGACTAGATGAGCTGAAACTGGACTAGATTATCTGAAACCGGACTAGATGAGCTGAAACTGGGACTAGATGAGCTGAAACTGGACTAGATGAGCTGAAACTGGGACTAGATGAGCTGAAACTGGACTATATGAGCTGAAACTGGACTAGATGAGCTGAAACTGGGACTAGATGAGCTAAAACTGGACTATATGAGGTCAAACTGGACCAGATGAGCTGAAACTGGGACTAGATGAGCTGAAACTGGACTAGATGAGCTGAAACTGGGACTAGATGAGCTGAAACTGGACTAGATGAGCTGAAACTGGGACTAGATGAGCTAAAACTGGACTAGAGGAGTTGAAACCAGAACTAGATGAGCTGAAACTGGACTAGATGAGCTGAAACTGGACTAGATGAGCTGAAACTGGACTAGATGAGCTGAAACTGGGACTAGATGAGCTGAAACTGGACTAGATGAGCTGAAACTGGACTAGATGAGCTGAAACTGGACTAGATGAGCTGAAACTGGGACTAGATGAGCTAAAACTGGACTATATGAGGTCAAACTGGACCAGATGAGCTGAAACTGGGACTAGATGAGCTGAAACTGGACTAGATGAGCTGAAACTGGGACTAGATGAGATGAAACTGGGACTAGATGAGCTGAAACTGGACTAGATGAGCTGAAACTCGACTAGAGGAGTTGAAACCAGAACTAGATGAGCTGAAACTGGACTAGATGAGCTGAAACTGGACTAGATGAGCTGAAACTGGGACTAGATGAGATGAAACTGGGACTAGATGAGATGAAACTGGGACTAGATGAGCTGAAACTGGACTAGATGAGCTGAAACTCGACTAGAGGAGTTGAAACCAGAACTAGATGAGCTGAAACTGGACTAGATGAGATGAAACTGGACTATATGAGCTGAAACTGGACTAGATAAGATGAAACTGGACTAGCTGAGATGAAACTGGGACTAGATGAGCTGAAACTGGACTAGATGAGCTGAAACTGGCCTAGATGAGATGAAACTGGACTAGATGAGATGAAACTGGACTATATGAGCTGAAACTGGACTAGATAAGATGAAACTGGACTAGCTGAGATGAAACTGGGACTAGATGAGCTGAAACTGGACTAGATGACCTGAAACTGGACTAGATGAGATGAAACTTGACTAGATGAGATGAAACTGGACTAGATGAGCTGAAACTGGGACTAGATGAGCTGAAACTGGACTAGATGACCTGAAACTGGACTAGATGAGATGAAACTGGGACTAGATGAGCTGAAACTGGACTAGATGAGATGAAACCTGACAAGATGAGCTGAAACTGGGACTAGATGAGTTGAAACTGGGACTAGATTAACTGAAACTGGACTGGACTAGATGATCTGAAACTAGACTGATCTGAAACTAGACTAGAGATGAAAACTGGACAAGATGATCTGAAACTGGACTAGATGAGCTGAAACTGGACTAGATGAGCTGAAACTGGGACTAGATGAGCTGAAACTGGACTATATGAGCTGAAACTGGACTAGATGAGCTGAAACTGGGACTAGATGAGCTGAAACTGGACTAGATGATCTGAAACTGGACTAGATGAGCTGAAACTGGGACTAGATGAGCTGAAACTGGACTATATGAGCTGAAACTGGACTAGATGAGCTGAAACTGGGACTAGATGAGCTGAAACTGGACTAGATGAGATGAAACTGGGACTAGATGAGATGAAACTGGGACTAGATGAGCTGAAACTGGACTAGATGAGCTGAAACTGGACTAGAGGAGCTGAAACCAGAACTTGATGAGCTGAAACTGGACTAGATGAGCTGAAACTGGACTAGATGAGATGAAACTGGACTATATGAGCTGAAACTGGACTATATGAGCTGAAACTGGACTAGATGAGATGTAACTGGACTATATGAGCTGAAACTGGACTAGATGAGCTGAAACTGGACTAGATGAGATGAAAATGGGACTAGATGAGCTGAAACTGGACTAGATGAGATGAAACTGGACTAGATTAGCTGAAACTGGACTAGATGAGCTGAAACTGGACTAGATGATCTGAAACTGGACTAGAGGACCTGAAACTGGACTAGATGAGCTGAAATTGGACTAGAGGAGATGAAACCAGACTAGATGAGATGAAAGTGACAAAGACTGAAAAATTCCAGAGCATTTTAATAAGTAATCTGTTATTTTACATCCATATTGTTTTTTTTTTTTTACATGTTTCAGGATTAAAGTGCATCGTTGGAGATAAACGCTACCACTGACATCATTTTTGGCTTCATGACAAATAGGAAATAGAAACGGAGTAAATCCAGACTTTAACAGCTGATCAGTGACTGGTGGATAGAAAGTTAAATAAGATACAAAATATTTATTCCTACATGTTGTGTTGTGTTTGATCCTTTATTCTCCTGTTTCTGAGATAAATCCAGTTTGATTATTTACAATGTTCATAGAGCCTTCAATCGTCCAGTTTCAGTCATGAACGTCGTCCACCTTCAGATGGCTTCTGAGACATCCGTCCACGTGTCCTTCATCCTGGTCCTTAACGAAACCACTATGAGGAGGAATCAGAGCCAGCAGCAGGAGGGTCCTGGATCAGAGAGGCAGACAGGTCCAGGTACTCCTGAGGGGGTGGAGTCAGAGGGTTAGAATTACCTACTGAACTGGACACGCCTCCTGTGACATCATCATAACTTGCACCACGCTGTTGGCATGCCAACGTGCATCCATGATGCTTATCTTTGCTACCTCCTGGTCCTCAACAGTCTCCTCTTCTACTCTGTCATGTTCCTCATTCATCAACTCTTCAAAGGTCTCTCTCCATCCTCCCGTCTCACTCCTGTCATCTGTCCATCATCTCCATCTCCGTCCCTCATCATCCAGCCTGTTGTCCATCCCTCCATCTCCATCTCTCTGTCTCTCCAACCTGTAGAGGTCAGTCTGTCCCTCCTTACTGTCCAACCAGCAGACAGATCATCAGAAGTCCTTTGTCTGGTCTTGTCTTCTTCTGACCCTGTCCTCCTGTCCTCCTGTCTTCAGTCCTTCTGAAGTGGGACATTTTCCAGTGTCCCACTTCTTCTTAGTTCACCTCTTTCTCTGTTCATCCTCCTGCTCTTCCTCATTCCACCACCAAGTCTCCTTGTCTCCTTTCCTACCAGATGTTCCTCCAAGTCCTCTCCTACCTGTCTCCTACCTGTCTCCTACCTGTCTCCTACCTGTCTCCCTGATCACATCAGCTGTAGTGGTCCAGTCACCTGGAGGGTCATCCTGACCGTCCAGAGTCTGTCTCAACACCACACTCTACCTTCTTCATCTCCCTTCTCTTCGTCCTCTGCTCTGTCTTTGTCCTCTTCATCTTCCTCACCACCAGAGTCATCCTCCACCTCCACCTCCAACCTCCACACCTCCATCCTCCATCCTCCACCTCCATCCTCTGCTGTCTGGCTACTCTCTCCTCCCACTGCTCTACAGTCTCTGATCTCCTCCAAGGTCCATCATCTCCAGGTGTGGTCCACCTGTGAGCTCCTCCCTCCTCTCTGATCAGTCTCCCTATGGGTCAGAACCTCTAACTACATTGATCATCTCTCCTTCAGTCTTTATCTCCAGACTCATCACTCTGTCGCTCTCTTCTCCTCCAGAACATTCCTGACAATCTCCTCCTTCTAGATAACTCCTCCTCCATCCATCCCTCCATCTCCACCAGGATAAACCAGTCTGAACCTGCTCCTCAGCTTCTATCATTGCTACCTTTCCACCTGGTCTCCTGAACATCAGAACATCCTCCTTCCTCCTCTGGATAATCTCAACCATCTCCATCTGTTCCTGTCAGAGTTCCTCCTCTCATCTCTAGTATCTTGTTCTTCCTCTTCTCTGTCTATGGACACTCCTTCCTCCTCTCCTTCCACCAACAGTAGTCCAGTAAAAGTAGCTCAAGAAGCTAACCTAGCCTGGATAACCTGGATGCATCCACATGGTGGAGGGGTTTCTGGGTCTGAATGGATCCAGAGCCATGTTGTTGGGGGCATTAGCCCCTGGTTCCTGGTCCGTCCACCAGGAACCAGGGGCTAATGCCCCCAACAACATGGCTCCTGGATCAACTGGAGATGTGGTCAGGCAGTGGAAAGAATATTTCAAGAATCTTCTCAATCTCACCAACACGTCATCCGTAGAGGATGCAAAGCCTTCTGACTCTGAGGTGGATTCACCCGTTACTGGAACTGACGTCTCTGCAGCATCACCTGGACATCAGGACCAGTACCTCTGGACTGGCAGACCAGGGTGGTCTCACCCTCACTAGGGTCCTGGAGGGATCATGGGAATTTACCCAACCAGTCCACATGTGTTTTGTGGACTTGGAGAAGACATTTGGCCGTGTCCCTCGGGGGGTCCTGTGGGGGGTCCTCTGGGGGTCCTCCAGGAGTCTGGGGTCCTGGACCCGTTGTTACGGGCCCTCCAGTCCCTGAACAGAGCCAGAGTCTGGTCCACATTGATGGTTGTAGTCAGACTGGTTTCCAGTGAGAGCTGGACTCCATCAGGGCTGATCTTTGTCTCTGGTTCTGAATTTCTAGGAGCAGCCAAGGAGCAGAGGGGTTCCGGTTCAGTGGTGTCAGGATCTCATCTCTGCTGTTGGAGGAGGACCTGGTTCTGGACCTCTGCTGGAGGTCTGGACCTCAGCTGGAGGTCTGGACCTCTGCTGGAGGTCTGGACCTCAGGTGGAGGTCTGGACCTAGGCTGGAGGTCTGGACCTAGGCTGGAGGTCTGGACCTCTGCTGGAGGTCTGGACCTCAGGTGGACGTCTGGACCTCTGCTGGAGGTCTGGACCTCAGGTGGAGGTCTGGACCTCTGCTGGAGGTCTGGACCTCTGCTAGAGGTCTGGACCTCTGCTGAAGCTGCTGCCAAAGCTATCTTACTGTTTTTACTGGTTTTACCTTGTTGAACCTTTGCCTGGTTTTACTAGTTTTACTGGTTAGATATTTACCTGGTTTGTCATGAGGGACAGAGTGCGATCCAGATCTTGGACAAGCTGCTGGAAGGTGGGTCGGCGGGTTGGTAAAGCGTTCCAGCAGTCTCTCATAATCAGATACCTGGAAGTCAATGAACACAGATTTACCTGTAGAGTTCTGTGAAGGCAGGTGGGTCAGCAGATCAGTTCAACGGTAAACCTACAACTCCTGCGTGCACCCTGATGGCCTCTCCATGCGATGTCCCTCCTTCAGCAGCTTGAAGAGCTCCTCCACGGGGACGCCAGGGTACGGAGACCCCCCCAGGGTGAAGATCTCCCACATAAGGACTCCAAATGACCACCTGCAGCAGAAACACCCCCATGAAGGTCTCTCAACCGTCTCCTCATGGCCATTATTCCCACTTCCACAACTCCAGACAGACACCCTACCAGGACCAGTTTACAACCAGGGCCAGTTCACCTGGGGAACCCCTACTAGGACCAGTTTACCTTGAAAAACCCTACCAGGACCAGTTTACAACCAGGGCCAGTTCACCTTGGGAACCCCTACTAGGACCAGTTTACCTTGAAAAACCCTACCAGGACCAGTTTACCTTGGAGATCTTAACCAGGACCAGTTCACCTTGGAAACCCCTACTAGGACCAGTTTACCTTGGAAAAACCCTACCAGGACCAATTTACCTTGGGGAACTATACCAGTACCAGTTCACCTGGGGAACCCCTACTAGGACCAGTTTACCTTGAAAAACCCTACCAGGACCAGTTCACAACCAGGGCCAGCTCACCTTGGGAACCCCTACTAGGACCAGTTTACCTTGAAAAACCCTACCAGGACCAGTTTACAACCAGGGCCAGCTCACCTGGGGAACCCCTACCAGGACCAGTTTACCTTGAAAAACCCTACCAGGACCAGTTTACCTTGGGAACCCCTACTAGGACCAGTTTACCTTGGAAAAACCCTACCAGGACCAGTTTACCTTGGGGAACTGTACCAGTACCAGTTCACCTGGGGAACCCCTACTAGGACCAGTTTACCTTGAAAAACCCTACCAGGACCAGTTTACAACCAGGGCCAGCTCACCTGGGGAACCCCTACCAGGACCAGTTTACCTTGAAAAACCCTACCAGGACCAGTTTACCTTGGGAACCCCTACTAGGACCAGTTTACCTTGGAAAAACCCTACCAGGACCAGTTTACCTTGGGGAACTGTACCAGGACCAGTTCACCTTGGGAACCCCTACTAGGACCAGTTTACCTTGGAAAAACCCTACCAGGACCAGTTTACCTTGGGGAACTGTACCAGTACCAGTTCACCTGGGGAACCCCTACTAGGACCAGTTTACCTTGAAAAACCCTACCAGGACCAGTTTACAACCAGGGCCAGTTCACCTTGGGAACCCCTACTAGGACCAGTTTACCTTGAAAAACCCTACCAGGACCAATTTATCTTGGGGAACTGTACCAGGACCAGTTCACCTTGGGAACCCCTACTAGGACCAGTTTAGCTTGAAAAACCCTACTAGGACCAGTTTACCTTGGAAAAACCCTACCAGGACCAGTTTACCTTGGGGAACTGTACCAGGACCAGTTCACCTTGGGAATCCCTACTAGGACCAGTTTACCTTGGAAAAACCCTACCAGGACCAGTTTACCTTGGGGAACTGTACCAGGACCAGTTCACCTTGGGAATCCCTACTAGGACCAGTTTACCTTGGAAAAACCCTACCAGGACCAATTTACCTTGGGGAACTGTACCAGGACCAGTTCACCTTGGGAACCCCTACTAGGACCAGTTTACCTTGAAAAACCCTACCAGGACCAATTTATCTTGGGGAACTGTACCAGGACCAGTTCACCTTGGGAACCCCTACTAGGACCAGTTTACCTTGAAAAACCCTACCAGGACCAATTTACCTTGGGGAACTGTACCAGGACCAGTTCACCTTGGGAACCCCTACAATGACCAGTTTACCTTGGAAAAACCCTACCAGGACCAATTTACCTTGGGGAACTGTACCAGGACCAGTTCACCTTGGGAACCCCTACTAGGACCAGTTTACCTTGAAAAACCCTACCAGGACCAGTTTACAACCAGGGCCAGTTCACCTTGGGAACCCCTACTAGGACCAGTTTACCTTGGAAAAACCCTACCAGGACCAGTTTACCTTGAAAAACCCTACCAGGACCAGTTTACAACCAGGGCCAGTTCAACCTGGGAACCCCTACTAGGACCCAGTTTACCTTGAAAACCCTACCAGACCAATTATCTTGGGGAAACTGTACCAGGACCAGTTCACCTTGGGAACCCCTACTAGGACCAGTTTACCTTGGAAAAACCCTACCAGGACCAGTTTACCTTGAAAAACCCTACCAGGACCAGTTTACCTTGGAGATCTCAACCAGGACCAGTTCACCTTGGGAACCCCTACCAGGACCAGTTTACCTTGAAAAAACCTACCAGGACCAGTTTACCTTGGAGATCTCAACCAGGGCCAGCTCACCTTGGGGACCCCTACTAGGACCAGTGTACCTTGGAAAAACCCTACCAGGACCAGTTTACCTTGGGGAACTGTACCAGTACCAGTTCACCTTGGGAACCCCTACTAGGACCAGTTTACCTTGGAAAAACCCTACCAGGACCAATTTAGCCTGGGAAACTGTACCAGGACCAGTACACCTTGGGAACCCTTACCAGGACCAGTTTACATCGAAAACCCTACCAGGACCAGTTTACTGCACCCATTGGTGGTTGCACTGACGGTCTTCAACCAGTCCGATCTCGGCAGATACATCAGCTTTCTTTCATTGTCCTGAAGACAGAAGGTTCTGGAGGACTCACACATCACTCTGGTGGGTGTAGATCCGGTCAAACAGCGCCTCAGGAGCCATCCACTTCACTGGCAGACGACCCTACGGATACAGGAACTGGTCAGCATCCAGAACCATGAATTCACCATGCTGAACCAGTCCCAACCCAGTACTCTCACGTTTGTGGTCTTCTTGTAGTAGTCGATGTGGTGGATGTCTCGGGCCAGTCCGAAGTCAGCGATCTTCATCACGCTGTCGTCAGTAACCAGGACGTTCCGAGCTGCCAGGTCTCTGTGGATGCACTGGAGGCCGGACCAGGAGGACCAGGGGGACCAGGAGGACCAGAAGGACCAGTTAGACCAGGTAGACCAGGTAGACCAGGAAGACCAGGAGGACCAGGAGGACCAGGAGGACAAGGAAGATCAAGATGATACAAAAAAAGGGGAGTTAGGGTTTACCCCCCATATTTGACCCTATATTCCCTCAAGGTCAGCATGGACCAAAGAAAACCTCGTACTTGCCTACCTCGGACAAAAAAACCTTGTATCAGTCTGCATCTAATCTGTAACTTTTCAAGGAACTGAACTAATTTCCCATCAACCTCAGACGTTGATACGAGTTTAAAACCCATCTGGATGGTGGAAGTGTTGATACACTGAGTCTCAGTGACGCTAATCTTCTAGTTTATATCTCATTACTCGTTTACCTACCCATAACGATCTCATGAACACAAACACATACCAAACTAACTTTAGTTGGCAGGACCTGACTCCGCCCACCCCGATTACCTGAAATCTGGTGGAACCAGCAGCACTGGAACATGTCCACCTTCTAATCAGTCACAATTAGCTATTTTAGCTTGATTGGCTTAGTTTATAACGTATGATGCTAACTAATGTTACTTTACATTTCCTCTGATTAAATCTGTCCAAACGTACTAATTTTAGACGTCACTATGGAAACAACATCTGAACCGAAGGCTGTGGAGCTGAAAGGACGAGTGATTTTACAATAAACATTCATAATTTTTTACAAAACGTACAATTTTTGTTGTTATAGTTGTGAATTTGTAAAATTTACAACTATTTTTGTGGCTTTTATTTACAGTGACGGAGAGAGAACAGAGTCGGACCTGCGACCCGGAACAGCACTCTACCAGAACCACTGAGCCACTGGGCCGGCCCAATTTCAAAAATGCTAAATGTTGTGATTTTAGAACAAAACACTGTAAATATACAAAATTGGCAGTTTTATGATAAAGTCATAATTAAAAAAAAAAAAAAACGCCAGTCATCCAAAGACAAAGTACCAGGATGTGATGTCATACACTCAGACAACGGACCGCCTCACCTTCTTAGACGCCAGGTAAGCCATCCCTCTGGCCACCTGGTACGCCGCCGACACCAGCTCCCAGACCTCCACGCCACCCAGGTCCCTCTGAAGCCTGCCCTGCGGCCCGCTCCAGTAGTCCGGCCCGGTCCAGTAGTCCCTCCATCCGTCCGTCCGTCCCGGCCGGCCGCCGAGCGCGCAGGTACTCCCTCAGGTTTCCCTGCGACGCGTACTCCACCACCACAAACAAAGGCCCTGTTCCAGGTCAGGTGGCCCGTTAGTCTGAGAAGAACCGGTCCGGGACGGGTCCGGCAGAGACCAACTCACCGTCCTGAGTGCAGGCGCCCAGCAGGTTGATGATGTTCTTGTGTCTGCCGATGGTCTTCATCATCTCCATCTCAGAGATCAGGTCCAGGAGGTCCTTCTCCCCGGCGTCAGCTGGACACGAGGACAGCAGTGAAGGTTCGGACCTGGTTCTGACCCGGTTCTAGAGACAACCAGCCACGACCTCTCACCTTTCAGCATCTTCACCGCGACCTTGGTGACCCTGGTGGGCTTGTTCCGGTCCATCCCGACAGCCTCGCCAAGAACCACCTTACCGAAGCAGCCTTCTCCCAGCAGCTTCCCCAGAGTCAGCCTGCAGTCAGAACCAGAACCAGAACCTCAGGCCAGATAACGTATGGACCTGATTCTATAGAGGTGGACCTCTGAGAGGTCTAGAACCTCGGTCCGGATAACGCACGGACATGGTTCTACAGAGGTGGACCTCCGAGAGGTCCGGAACCTCGGTCCGGATAACGCATGGACCTGGTTCTACAGAGGTGGACCTCCGAGAGGTCCGGAACCTCGGTCCGGATAACGCACAGACCTGGTTCTACAGAGGTGGACCTCTGAGAGGTCCGGAACCTCGGTCCGGATAACGCACAGACCTGGTTCTACAGAGGTGGACCTCCGAGAGGTCCGGAACCTCGGTCCGGATAAAGCGCGGACCTGGTTCTACAGAGTAGGACCTCTGAGAGGTCCAGAACCTCGGTCCGGATAACGCACGGACCTGGTTCTACAGAGGCGGACCTCTGAGAGGTCCAGAACCTCAGGCCGGATAACCCACGGACCTGGTTCTACAGAGGCGGACCTCTGAGAGGTCCAGAACCTCGGTCCGGATAAAGCACGGGCCTGGTCCTACAGAGGTAGACCACTGAGCTGAACTGGTAGAGAACAGGTAAGGGAACAGGTAAGGGAACAGGTGATAAGGGAACAGGTAAGGGAACAAGTGATAAGGGAACAGGTAAGGGAACAGGTAAGAGAACAGGTGACAAGGGAACAGGTAAGGGAACGGGTAAGGGAACAGGTAAGGGAACATGTAAGGGAACAGGTAAGGGAACAGGTAAGGAACAGGTAAACAGGTAAGGGAACAGGTAAGGGAACATGTAAGGGAACAGGTAAGGGAACAGGTAAAGGAACAGGTAAGGGAACAGGTGAGGGAACAGGTAAGGGAACAGGTAAGGGAACAGTAACAGGAACAGGTAAGGGAGGTACAGGTAAGAACAGGTAAGGAACAGGTAGGGAACAGGTAAGGAACAGGTAAGGGAACAGGTGAGGGAACAGGTAGGGAACAGGTAAGGAACAGGTTAAGGGAACAGGTAAGGGAACAGGTGGGAAGGGAACAGGTAAGGGAACAGGGAGGGAACAGGTAAGGGAACAGGTGAGGGAACAGGTAAGGGAACAGGCGAGGGAACAGGTAAGGGAACAGGGGAACAGGGAACAGGTAAGGGAACAGGTAAGGGAGGCGGCGCCGCACCGTTGCCGTGGCAGCTCCCAGGCCAGGTCGTAGAGGAGTTCGTACTCTGACGGTCCCACCAGGACGGTGGTCCCGCTGGACAGACGGGACTGACGCATCAGACACTTCCCTGAACGCAGGGAGGACGAGGACGCCACAGACACCTGTGGACAGAGACAACGTGAGGAGGGTGCAGATGGAGCAGAGCAGGAGAAGGGACCGCCCACCTCACCTGTCTCTTCAGAGGGACACTCTTGGCCAGTTTCTGGACTGCAGTCTGTCCCCTGAAACTTGTCTTGTTCAGAGCGCAGCAGAGACGGCAGATGACGGCAGAGATGGTGAGGAAGACCACCGCCATGAAGAAGCCCAGGCAGTAGACGAAGACCTCCAGGTAGGTCTGTGGTGGACGCGGGGACAGAGGCAGCTCTGCAGGGACAAGACCAGTCAGAGACACGGGGATACGACCGGTCAGAGATGCAGGGACACGACCAGTCAGAGACGCAGAGGACACGACCAGTCAGAGACGCAGAGGACACGACCACTCAGAGATGCAGGGACACGACCGGTCAGAGACGCAGGGACACGACCGGTCAGAGACGCGGGGACACGACCAGTTAGAGACGCAGAGAGACGACCAGTCAGAGACGCAGGGGACATGACCGGTCAGAGACGCAGGGACACGACCGGTCAGAGACGCAGGGACACGAGACGCGGGGACACGACCGGTCAGAGACGCAGAGACATGACCAGTCAGACACGCGGGGACACGACCAGTCAGAGACGCAGGGACACGACCGGTCAGAGACGCAGGGACACGACCGGTCAGAGGCGCAGGGACAAGACCAGCCAGAGACGCGGGGACACGATTAGTCAGAGACCCGGGGACACGATTAGTCAGAGACGCAGAGACATGACCAGTCAGAGACGCGGGGACACGACCAGTTAGAGACGCAGAGAGACGACCAGTCAGAGATGCAGGGACACGACCAGTTAGAGACGCAGAGAGACGACCAGTCAGAGACGCAGAGACACGACCAGTCAGAGACACAGGGACACGACTGGTCAGAGACGCAGGGACACGACTGGTCAGAGACGCAGAGACATGACCAGTCAGAGATGCAGGGACACGACCAGTTAGAGACGCAGAGAGACGACCAGTCAGAGACGCAGAGACACGACCAGTCAGAGACGCAGAGGACACGACCAGTCAGACACGCGGGGACACGACCGGTCAGAGACGCAGGGACACGACCGGTCAGAGACGCGGGGACACGACCAGTTAGAGACGCAGAAGACACGACCAGTCAGAGACGCAGGGACACGACCGGTCAGAGACGCAGAGAGACGACGAGTCAGAGACGCAGGGACACGACCGTTCAGAGACGCAGGGACACGACTGGTCAGAGATGCAGGGGACACGACCAGTCAGCGACACTGGGACACGACCGGTCAGAGACGCAGGGACACAACCGGTCAGAGTTGCAGGGACACGATTAGTCAGAGACGCAGGGACACGATTAGTCAGAGACGTAGAGACACGACCGGTCAGAGACGCAGGGACATGACCAGTCAGAGACGCAGGGACACGACCGGTCAGAGACACAGGGACACGAATAGTCAGAGATGCAGGGACACGATTAGTCAGAGACGCAAGAACACGATTAGTCAGAGACGCAGGGGACATGACCAGTCAGAGACACAGGGACACGACCAGTCAGCAACACAGGGACACGAATAGTCAGAGATGCAGGGACACGATTAGTCAGAGACGCAGGGACATGACCGGTCAGAGACGCAGGGGACACGATTAGTCAGAGACGCAGGGACACGACCAGTCAGAGACGCAGGGACACGACCAGTCAGAGACAAAGGGGACACGACCAGTCAGAGACAAAGGGGACACGACCAGTCAGAGATGCAGAGACACAACCAGTCAGAGACGCAGGGACACGACCAGTCAGAGACGCAGGGGACACGACCGGTCAGAGACAAAGGGGACACGACCAGTCAGAGACAAAGGGGACACGACCAGTCAGAGATGCAGAGACACAACCAGTCAGAGACAAAGGGGACACGACCAGTCCGAGACGCAGAGGACACGACCAGTCAGAGACGCAGGGGGCCACAACCGGTCAGAGACGCGGGGACACGACCAGCCAGAGACGCAGGGACACGATTAGTCAGAGACCCAGGGACACGATTAGTCAGAGACGCAGAGACATGACCAGTCAGAGACACAGGGACACGACCGTTCAGAGACGCAGAGACACAACCGGTCAGGGACTCAGCAGAGATGGCCGGTCAGAGACGTGGGGACACGACCAGTCAGAGACGCAGGGACACGACCAGTCAGAGACGCAGGGACACGACCAGTCAGAGACGTGGGGACACGACCAGTCAGAGACGCAGGGACACGACCAGTCAGAGACGCAGGTCTTTAGCTGGACCTCACCTGAGTCCACACCAACCTACCTGCCACTACTGTCAGCCATGCTGACTGGTGCGACACCCCAATGGGGTTCTCCGCCATGCAGGTGTACTCGCCCGCATCATCGGTGGTCACGCCCCTCAGAGTCAGAACCTCCAGGTGCTCATCGCTGATGTTCACACCTGCATCCTGAGGAAAAGAACTTTGGATAAATGCACTGTCCAGAGTCCCTGACCCGTCTGCAGTAAACTGGACAGGTACCTCCAGAACCAGGATGTAGGGGTGTCTGAGAGTAACTGGGCCTTTACCCTTCAGAACCAGGACGTAGGGGTGTCTGAGAGTAACTGGGCCTTTACCTTCAGAACCAGGACGTAGGGGTGTCTGAGAGTAACTGGGCCTTTACCTCCAGAACCAGGACGTAGGGGTGTCTGGGAGTAACTGGGCCTTTACCTTCAGAACCAGGACGTAGGGGTGTCTAAGAGTAACTGGGCCATTACCTTCAGAACCAGGACGTAGGGGTGTCTGAGAGTAACTGGGCCTTTACCTTCAGAACCAGGACGTAGGGGTGTCTGGGAGTAACTGGGCCTTTACCTTCAGAACCAGGACGTAGGGGTGTCTGAGAGTAACTGGGCCTTTACCTTCAGAACCAGGACGTAGGGGTGTCTGGGAGTAACTGGGCCTTTACCTTCAGAACCAGGACGTAGGGGTGTCTAAGAGTAACTGGGCCATTACCTTCAGAACCAGGACGTAGGGGTGTCTGGGAGTAACTGGGCCTTTACCTTCAGAACCAGGACGTAGGGGTGTCTAAGAGTAACTGGGCCATTACCTTCAGAACCAGGACGTAGGGGTGTCTAAGAGTAACTGGGCCTTTACCCTTCAGAACCAGGATGTAGGGGTGTCTGAGAGTAACTGGGCCATTACCTTCAGAACCAGGACGTAGGGGTGTCTGAGAGTAACTGGGCCATTACTTTCAGAACCAGGACGTAGGGGTGTCTGAGAGTAACTGGGCCTTTACCTCCAGAACCAGGACGTAGGGGTGTCTGAGAGTAACTGGGCCTTTACCCTTCAGAACCAGGATGTAGGCGTGTCTGAGAGTAACTGGGCCTTTACCTTCAGAACCAGGACGTAGGGGTGTCTAAGAGTAACTGGGCCATTACCTTCAGAACCAGGACGTAGGGGTGTCTGAGAGTAACTGGGCCATTACCTTCAGAACCAGGATGTAGGGGTGTCTGAGAGTAACTGGGCCATTACCTTCAGAACCAGGACGTAGGGGTGTCTGAGAGTAACTGGGCCATTACCTTCAGAACCAGGACGTAGGGGTGTCTGAGAGTAACTGGGCCTTTACCCTTCAGAACCAGGACGTAGGGGTGCATGAGAGTAACTGGGCCTTTACCTTCAGAACCAGGACGTAGGGGTGTCTGAGAGTAACTGGGCCTTTACCCTTCAGAACCAGGACGTAGGGGTGTCTAAGAGTAACTGGGCCTTTACCTTCAGAACCAGGACATAAGGGTGTCAGAGTAACTGGGCCATTACCTTCAGAACCAGGACGTAGGCGTGTCTGAGAGTAACTGGGCCTCTACCTTCAGAACCAGGACGTAGGGGTGTCTGAGAGTAACTGGGCCTTTACCCTTCAGAACCAGGACGTAGGGGTGTCTAAGAGTAACTGGGCCTTTACCTTCAGAACCAGGACATAAGGGTGTCAGAGTAACTGGGCCATTACCTTCAGAACCAGGACGTAGGCGTGTCTGAGAGTAACTGGGCCTCTACCTTCAGAACCAGGACGTAGGGGTGTCTGAGAGTAACTGGGCCTTTACCTTCAGAACCAGGACGCAGGGGTGACAGAGAGTAACTGGGCCACTACCTTCAGAACCAGGACGTAGGCATGTCTGAGAGTAACTGGGCCTTTACCTTCAGAACCATGACGTAGGTGTGTCTGAGAGTAACTGGGCCACTACTTTCAGAACCAGGACGTAGGCGTGTCTGAGAGTAACTGGGCCTTTACCTTCAGAACCAGGACGTAGGGGTGTCTGAGAGTAACTGGGCCTTTACCTTCAGAACCAGGACGTAGGGGTGTCTGAGAGTAACTGGGCCTTTACCTTCAGAACCAGGACGTAGGGGTGTCTGAGAGTAACTGGGCCTTTACCTTCAGAACCAGGTCGTAGGGGTGTCTGAGAGTAATTGGGCCACTACCTTCAGAACCAGGACGTAGGGGTGTCTGAGAGTAACTGGGCCTTTACCCTTCAGAACCAGGACGTAGGGGTGTCTGAGAGTAACTGGGCCTTTATCCTTCAGAACCAGGACGTAGCGGTGTCTGAGAGTAACTGGGCCATTACCTTCAGAACCAGGACGTAGGGGTGTCTGAGAGTAACTGGGCCTTTACCTTCAGAACCAGGACGTAGGGGTGTCCGTCCGGACCCTCCCTGCTGCCGTTCACGCTGATGTGCTTCAGCCAGCGGATGTGTGGTTTTGGGTTGCTGAAGACTCGGCATGCGAATTCCACATCGCCACCGACTGCTGCCGTCTGATTGGCCAGCAGGCCGGGCTGGAGGATGGGCCTGTTGGGAGGACGTTCTGGAGCAGACAGACACAGGTGAGACAGGTGGGCCGTAATCAGGTGTGTGTGATCTGAAGATGGTGGTTCTTACCAATGACATGCAGCGGGTAGGTGTGTCTGAGGCTGCCATGTTGGTTCTCCACCACGCAGGTGTAGTTACCTGTGTCGGAAGGAACCACTGACTCCATGATCAGGGTCCACAGGTGCTTCCGGACCTGGAACACGGAGGACAGGTGACCTTATGGGCGTTTGCCAGAATTGCAACCTTCCATCAGAATTTGTCATTTTCACAACAAAAGTGTGCAGTTCTGCTAAAATTTGGATTTTACAACAAAAACCTGTGATATGATGTCAAAAAGTTGTGATTTTATGAAAAAAAGTTATTTATGACAAAGAATTGTAATATTGAGGAATTTGTGATTTCACAACAAAAATTTGGGATATTGGGACAAAAAGTCGTAATTTATGCAACTGAATCATATTTTTAAATCAGAAGTAGGTGTTGGTGAGGGATTTCAATCCATGTGTGGAGATGATGTCTCCTGCTCCCTGAACCAGTCTTTGAGCCCGATTAATCCTGACATCGTCATCTTGGAATATGTCCGTGCCATCAGAGAAGAACAGATCCATTGATTGATGTCATTCAGTATATTCAGGTAGTCAGCTGACCTCATTCTTTGAGCTCATACTGTTGCTGAACCTGGACCTGACCAACTGCAGCAACCCCAGATCAGAACACTGCCCCCACAGGCTGGTACAGGAAGCACTAGGCATGATGGGAGCATCACTCCAGAACAGGGTCAATCTGGACTCATCAGACCACATGACCTTCTTCCATTGATCCAGAGTCCAATCTTTATGCTCCCTTTTTTCCAGTTAGCCTCACTGATGAGTGGTTTTCTTAAGGCTGCACAGCTGTTCAGTCCCAATCCCTGGAGTTCCCTTTGCATCGTGGGTGTGGAAATGCTCTTACTCTCACTATCAAACAGCACTGAGTTCTACTGTCGTTTTTCTTCCATTTGATCTCACCAAACGTTTAATTGATCACCGATCACGATCATTGAGGATTTTTTTCCTCCTGGAAGGCGATGGGTCCCCACTATCCTTCCAGTTTAATAATGCGTTGGACAGTTCTGAACCCAGTTCTGGTAGTTTCTTCAATCTCCTTAGATGTTTTCTCTGCTTGATGCCAATGATTTGAACCCTTCTCAAACAGACTAACATCTTTTCCATGACCACGGACGTGTGGTTGACATGGTTGTTTAGGACATGAGGAGCAACTCATTGCACCAGTTGGGGATCAATAACTAGTTTCCAGCTGAAAGATAATCACCCATGAAGTAATTATCCAACAGGAGGCTAGTGAAATCCAGGTGGAGACTTTTTTTGACCAGGCCAGGACCTGCCCTGATCCGACGCACCTTAAACCCTCCAATCCGGTGGTCTTTCTGAAACTCCCTCCCGTTCTTGTACCAGTGCAGGCTGGGAACCGGGTTTCCGGTCGCTAGGCAGCGGAACCGAACCGTCTTGCTAGCGGGGACGGCGTGCAGCTGCTTCTCCATCTTGTCGGGCATCAGCCACTGCGGCGCCAGCGCTGGGTCGTGGGTAAGACATGGAAGCGTGAGCACAAATGACATCAGCCAACCAGAACAAACACAGAAACAGGTGGGCGGGACTTACGGGGCAGTTTCTCACTACTCGCAGACAGCTCATTGGACGGTTTGTTCTCCTCTGATGACGACTCGTCTTCATCGTCTTCGTCTTCAGAGGACTTGGCTGCGTCTGCGTCAAACAAGATGGTGGACACGTTTGTCTTCCGTTCATCCATGTAGCTCCTTTAAAACCGACCCAGTACAGTACCGGGTCCAGGCCCGGATAGAGCTGCTGTTCTCTTTAGCTACGTATTGGGTTTTTCTGTTGCAATTCAAATGTTTTTGGTGACAGTTTGGATATTTTTAAACACTTTTCAGTTGTCTGTTTCAGATGTTTTCCAGACAAGTCTTCTCGTGGCTGCATATTTCAGACATCTTTTAGAGACTTATATTAACATCTCATCACCAACCAGTCCAGATCCTGGACCTGGACTAATGTCTCTTCTCTGAACAGAAATGGTGAAAAAGACCAAATATCTGCAGATTTCAGGAACTGACGGCTGATTTTTTTCTCAGTGGAGACAACAGAAACATTTATTCATGTTTAATGGAACTCTAAAAACATGTTAGATGTTAAAGTAAACTTAACAAGTTCAGTTCTCCTTCCTATAAATGTAACATCAACAGCCAGCTCTTTAAATCCAGACGTAAAATCTGTCAGTAACAATTCAAGTGAAACAGTCAAAGAATAAAGAAAACGTAAAACATCTGTAGATTTCACAGCTGTTTTTGGGGGGACCCCGGTGGACATGGGGGACCTTCACACCTTAATAATCTGGATGTAAACAATATGTTTCTGTAAGATCTCTGAGGCTGGCAGAGATTCATAATGTAGTAATTTATACAACTAGTGTAGATTTATAACACCTCCACTGGGTTCATTGTTTAAATAAACATCTATTCTAATTCTGTTGATGTGAAAACATCTAAAAATATTCTGAATTAAACCCATCCCCACGTTCAACACCTGTGCAGCTCCTTACCTGTGTCCTGGTCCTCCAAAGCTGGTCTGGACCAGACCAGTGGAAACTGGACCAGAAGCAGCAGCAGGTACCAGCGAGGTGAGACCATGATGTTCTTGTCCACTAAAATCCTTTCACTTCTACACTGCAGACAAAAAAAATAAGTTTGTTAGCCTCAGTAAGTTAGATCACAAAAAGCAGCTGAAAGAACATCTGTAATATAACTATAACATAATCAAAACATCCTAAACATAAATGACAAAATTACATTTGAATTGTGAACCAAATAAAAGAAATTATGATATAACTAAAACAATTCCAAAAGACATGTTTGACACATCAAAAACACACCTGAAAAATGTCTAAAACATTATGGAAATATGACTGAGACACGACTGAAACACGAATGAAACACGACTGAAACACGACTGAAACACGAATGAAACACGACTGAAACACGACTGAAACACGAATGAAACACGAATGAAACACGAATGACAAACGACTGAAACAGACTGAAAAACGAATGAAACACGAAACACGAATGAAACACGACTGAAACAGATGAAACACGATGAATGAAACCGAAACACGACTGAAACACGACTGAAACACGACTGAAACACGAATGAAACACGAATGAAACACGACTGAAACACGAATGAAACACGAATGAAACCGACGAAACACGAATGAAACACGAATGAAACACGACTGAAACACGATGAACACGACATGAAACACAACTGAAAAACACGACTGAAACACGAATGAAACACGACTGAAACACGATTGAAAACACGACTGAAACAACAACACGATTGAAACACGAAAAACACTATGAAACACGACTGAAACACGACTGAAACACGAATGAAACACGACTGAAAACACGATTGAAACACGAATGAAACACACGGAAACACGAAAACACGACTGAAAACACGACTGAAACACGAATGAAACACGAATGAAACACGACTGAAACACGAATGAAACACGAATGAAACACGACTGAAACACGAATGAAACACGACTGAAACACGACTGAAACACGAATGAAACACGACTGAAACACGAATGAAACACGACTAAAACACGACTGAAACACGGACTGAAACACGACTGAAACACGACTGAAACACGACTGAAACGACTGAAACACTAATGAAACACGACTGAAACACTAATGACTGAAACGACTGAAACACGACTGAAACACGACTGAAACACGAATGAAACACGACTGAAACACGAATGAAACACGACTACACGAATGAAACATGAATGAAACACGACTACACGAATGAAACACGACTGAAACACGACTGAAACACTAATGAAACACGACTGAAACACGACTGAAACACGAATGAAACACGACTGAAACACGACTGTAACACGACTGTAACACGACTGAAACACGAATGAAACACGACTGAAACACGAATGAAACACGACTACACGAATGAAACATGAATGAAACACGACTGAAAAACGAATGAAACACTGAAACACGACTGAAAACGGACACGAATGAAACACGACTGAAACACGAACTGAAAAACACGAAACTGAAAAACACGACTGAAACACGAAACACGAATGAAACACGACTGAAACACGAATGAAACACGACTGAAACACGACTGAAACACGACTGAAACACGAATGAAACACGACTGAAACACGACTGAAACACGACTGAAACACGAATGAAACACGACTGAAACACGACTGAATGAAACACGAATGAAACACGACTGAAACACGAATGAATGAAACGACTGAACACGAAAACACGAATGAAACACGACTGAAACACGACTGAAACACGACTGAAACACGAATGAAACACGACTGAAACACGACTGAAACACGAATGAAACACGACTGAAACACGACTGAAACACGAATGAAACACGACTGAAACACGACTGAAACACGACTGAAACACGAATGAAACACGACTGAAACACGACTGAAACACGACTGAAACACGACTGAAACACGACTGAAACACGACTGAAACACGACTGAAACACGACTGAAACACGACTGAAACACGACTGAAACACGACTGCAGCAACAGTCACAACCAGGTGTCATAGCTACATTAAACAGCTTTAGGTACATAAATCAACTTCCTCTTAATACAGCAAAAATTCAAAACTCACTGATTTGGAAGGTGCTGATTTAGTCTAAAGCACAAAAAAAATTAGAACGTTGACGTGCTAAACATGACAAAAACTTCTAGGCTGTGATCCCATCAATTAGTCAAGGAAGAGATGAAGACTGGCGGCAGCAGGACTGGTGGTCCTGTCTGCTACTGGAGGAACTGGAGGAACTGGAGGAACTGGAGGAAGAGATGGTGCAGAAAGGTAGGAATGACTTCTACCTACATACTTCATGGAAGTCAGATAGCTCGTATTATCGGACAAACGCGTCTAAAAATGGCTCCGTTTTCAACAGAATGTTTCCGAGAGCTGAGTTTGATGGCGGCAACAGTGACCAGTTTTAATAATTGCTCCTGATCAGAGGAATGAAGCTGAGCTGATATGAACCCAGTTCTTCTGCTGATGTCCATTCAATCTCTGTTAACGTTCAGATTTTAATTTTAAAAAACACATTTGTTGTTTCTGAAGATGAATGAACTCATACTGAAGCTGTTCCGCTAAAGGAAGAAAAAAAATCACTTTTGATTTGAGAGTTGTTCAGCAGTTTGAAGGAACTGTTAAATGTAAAAATGTCCTGCAGACAAAACCAACAAAAACAACTGTAGAACCCAGAGGGTCACGTGACACTGAGGCTTCACCTGATTGGTCGATGGATGCTGTTCTCATTTTCTCATCTGGATCTGATGTCTCAGGTTTCATCTCATGGACACGCCAGATTCTGCAGCCATCCGGACACACGAGCTAGCAGGCAGCTGCTACATGCTACATGCTACATGCTAACACAGATGCAGAGGAACCATCCACCGCTCACCAGTCCAGATCGAGCTTCGCCGTAAACCAGAGACAGCTGCCGAGCAAAAGACCACATGCCACGAATTTAAAGTTTAAATCACTTTCCTGTCACTTTGCTGTCCAAACAGCTGGAGGGTCCACAGATTTAAAAACACAACATCTGCTCACACATGTGCACACTCACATATCTCTGCACACCAACAAGACTCGCTGCAGTAAAACCTCTTTGTTAGGGTGAACAGCAGCCTGTAATTAAATTACCAGTGCCATTTAAAGTGACCATGTGGTTAAAGTGACTAGTGGGATGACAGACACTTTAAAACTAAGATTAAATCTCGGACGATGACTCAGACTATTAAAAGTTCAACTTTCGAACAGCTGTTAGGAGACGGCTGTTGATCCGTCTGGAGGTTCGGCCTTTACGCTCCACAACTTGGAGAAGGTTTAAGGATCAGGGTCCAGACTGTTCACTCAATAGTCTTATGTCAATAGACAACCTGAATTAAAGCGATATTCAATTAAATTCAATTCAAAATACTTTATTAATCCCCTAAGGGGGGAAATTCAAGTTTCAGTACACCAGGAAAAATCTGGTGTCCTAGGGGAGCTGCTAGCGTCCAGCGCTCCTTTTCATGCCAGGTCCCGTGGTCCGAGTGCTAACTCCAGTTAACAGCCATTAAAACAGTTAAAACAGTCCGTTAGAACCAGTATATCTCCATAACAATGACAGTGAGATATCTCCAGGTCAGAGGAGGAAACACCGATGAACCAAACCGTCTCCTCTGGGAAGACCGAGCTCCATTCAGTCCGGCGAGCGACGGAGCCGATCGTCCCAGAGCCCGGTTCATCATGCGGACCTGACCAGGCCGTTGTCATCTCCCCCGGCGGTGCTGGGCCCCACCAGGTCACCAGACGGCCCCCGCCAGGTCAGCTGACCCATCCGGCGTGTAGACTGCTGGACGGGGGCAGCACGCCGCCGCCGCTGCTACGTCAGGGGATCCCGTCCCGGCTCCTCAGTGACGCTGCAGCCAGGATCCAGTGGCGGTGGTTGCCGCGGGTAGCAGTTCAGGGCTACTTAGCTTAGCTTTCCTGAACCGGCCTCCAGCGACACCGTCCATGTCCGCGGCGGCAGGTCTCCACCAGCCACAAGACTACCGATCCGCCCCCTGCAGACAGTATGTAGACATCCGACCGCAGATCACCTCAAACCGGGCACAAACTGGAGCGTCCAGCGTCCAGCGTCGTAGGGACAAGTCCCGGAGCAGCAGCGAGAAGCGTCCATGCCAGGCGTCGTCCGGGCAATGAAAAAAAAAAAAAGAGTTTATAGTTTATGCAGCGTTAAAATTAAAGTCAGGTTTAAAGAGAGAGCGGTGGTGCAGTGGTTGGGGCAGGTGGTCCATATACGGAGGTTACAGTCCTCAACGCAGCGGTCGCGGGTTCAACTCCCGTACAACACTTTGCTGCATGTCCTCCCTGTTCTCTCTCTGTATCCTTTCCATCTATCTGTCAATAAAGGCCAGGAGAGCTGCCTGTCCGTCCTGTCCCTGCGTCTCACGTCTTCCTCCTGTCCACCAACAGTGATGGACAGAGAAGCGAAGGTACCAACAGCCTCTAGTCGGTGAGACAATGAGCAACGATCCGGTCATTAGATGGTGGTTCTGGATTCAAAGTGTCAGAAGAACAGTTGCTAAATACCAGAATAATGAGAGAGACGAGTTTCCATCCACCTCCACGGTATTTGGTCTTTAAACTGCCTGACTTGGGTCGAACGTTCTGGGTTTCCTTCCAGAAGCTTCTCACAGCAGTTTGTTGGGACTTTGGTCCAACAACTGGTGGAACTGGTGGCTGATTTATACTTCAGAGTCGGATCACTGTTGCTGTGCTGTAGCTGTGAAGCTAACGCCGTGGATACAGCGTGGCCTGATGGGAACCTCTCCACATGAGCGTTGCATCAACGCGTACGGAAAGAAATGTCATTGGCTTCTTCTCCTTCTTCGTCTTCGAACAGGTAAAATGATAGTTTGCTGCACTGTCTTTAAAAAGACTGATGCTCAACATTTATCAGCACCAACTATTGTAAAATAAATTTGTTTGCTCCTTTGCTACGTCTGAGCTACGTACAGGAAACAAATCAAAGGGAAGTTACGAGATTCAGCGCTGCAGAAACCATCTAGACTGGTGGTCAGATTACAGAGCGCCACCTTTCAAGCTCCGCCCACAAATGTTCTACAGATATTCACATGACGTCACAACAAGGATCAAAGAACTCAGCAGAGAAACACGCAAAACATTAAGTAACACGCACAGATCATTCGAAAGATCTAAAAATTACATTCTGACCACTTCATTGAAGGTAAGTCTAATAATTTCTGTTCCTATAATTTTGGTCCGCGATTTAACATTTCTCAAATTAAAGTGGGAAAGATAACCATAGACTAGCCTAGCCTAGCCTCGCCTAGCTAGAGTTGTTTTTAAATTAAATGAGGTCACCAACATTTTAAAGTGGATGACAACGACTCAATGAGACATGTAGGTCTAGATAGGGCTGTAGGGATACACCAATCTCACAATACGATACGATATATTTGGCTCACGATACGATATATATCGATATTCATCTTACAATACATTAACATCATTTTCCGAAAGATTTTAATGGGACAAAGTGATTTTGGTGACATCTTGTGAGTGTTCCAATGACTTTGTTTGAATTAATTGAACAACTTCTTGAGTTTAGCAGTTAGTTCTCAGTTAGCATTTGCTTGTCCATGTGGTGACGTTTCAGGTGGGCTCGCAGGTTGGTGGTATTTCCAGAGTACTTCACGTTTGTGTGACACAGCTTGCAAACCGCCATACTTTTGTCTAAATCTTCTCTTTCCTTTTTCTTGTTCAACCCGAACTGCTCCCACACATCAGCTTTTAAGCACGCAGGCGCTGGATTTATACTCGCCGCCATTCTGCTGACTGGCTCAGCTGTAGCTGGAAGAGAAAGAAGCTTCTGGACAACCTGTTAGAAATGCTCTACAGCGATGCTAGTAGTTGGAGGACTTAAAGGCTCAGGACGAGCACCAGTGCGAGACACGGGGGTTTTGAAGGGAGCTTAGAATATCGATACCCGTGGCTGAAATATCGATACTCTCTGGAGAAATAAAATATCGATATATATCGCAGAATTGATCAAATCGCCCAGCCCTAGGTCTGGATAAGTGTATTGAGGAAACATTTTGGGGGTAATTTAGAGAGAATCAGCATGTTCAGATCATGAAATTCATTTCAACAAACCTCTCCTGCAGCCACAAAGTGTCCTGCTCATCAAATGTAGCCACATCCTCCACCCAGCTGCTCTCGAACTGATGGGGAACCTCCAGAGACTGATGAACCTCCAGACTGATGAACCTCCAGAGACTGATGAACCTCAAGAGACCAATGAACCTCCAGAGACTGATGAACCTCCAGACTGATGAACCTCCAGAGACTGATGGGGAACCTCCAGAGACTGATGAACCTCCAGAGATTGATGACCCTCCAGAGACTGATGAACCTCCAGAGACTTATGGTGAACCTCCAGAGACTGATGAACCTCCAGAGACTGATAGGGAACCTCCAGAGACTGATGAACCTCCAGAGACTGATGGTGAACCTCCAGAGATTGATGACCCTCCAGAGATTGATGACCCTCCAGAGACTGATGGGGGAACCTCCAGAGACTGATGAACCTCCAGAGACTGAGAGATGATTAACCTCCAGAGATTGATGACCCTCCAGAGACTGATGGGGAACCTCCAGAGACTGATGAACCTCCAGAGATTGATGACCCTCCAGAGATTGATGACCTCTCCAGAGACTGATGGGGAACCTCCAGAGACTGATGGGGAACCTCCAGAGATTGATGAACCCTCCAGAGATTGATGACCCTCCAGAGACTGATGGGGAACCTCCAGAGACTGATGAACCTCCAGAGACTGATGGGGAAACCTCCAGAGACTGATGAACCTCAAGAGATTGATGACCCTCCAGAGACTGATGGGAACCTCCAGAGACTGATGGGGAACCTCCAGAGACTGATGGGGAACCTCCAGAGACTGATGATGACCCTCCAGAGACTGATGGGGGAACCTCCAGAGATGATGAACCTCCAGAGACTGATTAACCTCAAGAGATTGATGACCCTCCAGAGACTGATGGGGAACCTCCAGAGACTGATGGGGAACCTCCAGAGACTGATGGGGAACCTCCAGAGATTGATGACCCTCCACAGACTGATGGGGAACCTCCAGAGACTGATGAACCTCCAGAGACTGATTAACCTCCAGAGACTGATGATGATGAACCTCCAGAGACTGATGGGGAACCTCCAGAGATTGATGACCCCAGAGACCTCCAGAGACTGATGGGGAACCTCCAGAGATGACCCTGAGACTGATGAACCTCCAGAGACTGATGAACCTCAAGAGATTGATGAACCTCCAGAGACTGATGAACCTCAAGAGATTGATGAACCTCCAGAGATTGATGACCCTCCAGAGACTGATGAACCTCCAGAGACTGATGAACCTCAAGAGATTGAGGAACCTCCAGACTGATGAACCTCCAGAGACTGATGAACCTCCAGAGACTGATGACCCTCCAGAGACTGATGGGGAACCTCCAGAGATTGATGAACCTCCAGGGACTTATGGGGAACCTCCAGAGACTTGTAGGTCTGCAGTTCCTTCAACGTTTGGGACCTTATGTCATGAAAAATAAAATTGTAGATGTCAGGTTACGACATATCACGTAAGTCCTTCGGATCATGTGTATAATCGTTTTTAGTCATCTGTTCCAGTTGATTCCACTGACTGCTGCTATTTTCCCCAAAATTACATTTAGATTGGACATTGAGCATTTCCACGTACTTCTGTTTTTTGTGTTTTAACCTCTGATGGAGTTTTTGTGTCGTTCTCTGATGTTTTTGTCCATTTCTGTTTATTAATGTTACTAACTTGTGAACATCAGATTGCTTTCAAAATGAAAGAAGAACCAATGAATTGGGAAGACTGAACACCCAAAATGGGAACGCTGGGATGAAGCATCAGGATGTCTGATGTCAATGATAGTATCTATAGGATTGAGATCAGGGCTTTGTGAGGGCCAATCCAAAACACTGAAGTGTTCTCCTCAATCCTCTGGAGCTGCAGAGTTTGGTCCAAATGACACAATCGATTTCAGATGACGTAGCAGCAAGATGAACCCTTACGCTTTCAACTTCTGTCAAAGGTGGACCTTCAAACTACATACCAGTTTTTTTTAGATTGTGTTAATACTTCAGTACAGTGGTACCTCTACTTACGAACGTCTCTACATACGGGATTTTCAGGTTACGACACGTCTTAACGGGAAAATATTGCCTCTTGTTAAGAAAGAAATTTCAGGATACGAAAAGCAAAAATACAGTAGCGCTGCTAATTGCAGCTCCCAGAGTTTACCGAACGTCAACATACTTGTAGCTGCTCTGCCACTGGCTATCTCCTAGCATCTTCCTGGTTATTGGCTAGCATCTTCCTGGCTATCTGCTAGCATCTTCCTGGCTATTGGCTAGCATCTTCCTGGCTATCAGCCCGCATCTTCCTGGCTATCTGCTAGCATCTTCCTGTCTATCTGCGAGCATCTTCCTGGCTATCTGCTAGCATGTTCCTGTCTATCTGCGAGCATCTTCCTGGCTCTCGGCTAGCATCTTCCTGGCTATCAGCTACCATCTTCCTGGTTATCAGCTAGCATCTTCCTGACTATCAGCTGGCATCTTCCTGGCTATCGGCTAGCATCTTCCTGGCTATCGGCTAGCATCTTCCTGGCTATCAGCTAGCATCTTCCTGGCTATCGGCTAGCATCTTCCTGGCTATCAGCTAGCATCTTCCTGGCTATCAGCTAGCATCTTCCTGGCTATCAGCTAGCATCTTCCTGGCATCCCTTTGACATTTTAGGAAAAATTCAATGAAGTTTTAGAATTCGTTGAAAAGAATCACCCATAAAAAGTGTTCACTAGTCGGGCTATCGCTCATTATGATGTTTGCCTTGCACATTTTTTAAGGATCGCCAAAAGCTGACAAAAGCATACGTCCTTGGATCGGTTCTTTACAAAACGTCAGTCAGAAACCACTGCTGAGAGAGAACATGGACCAAAGAAGGCAAAAGGTGACGACGATAGCCGTTAATAGGTAAATGAACATCATTTTTATACTTTGTTTTTTTATTATGTACAACTCTCATTTTATGTTTATTGTGCTGTAATCTAATTATAACATGTATTTGTTACATGTTTTGATGCATTTTCATAATTTATAAAAAAAATTATGTCTGTGAATCCTGTGTTTTCATCGGTGGCTAGTGAGTGCAGATAGAGACAAGAAGAATAGTAGTGAGAGGAGATGGAGATGGGGAAGGGTTTGGGAATAAAAAGGAATAATAAAGGGTTAAGGGGTGGGGTGAGGTGGGGGTTGGGGGTTAGGAGTTAGGGTTAGGGGTTGGGGTTAGTCTGTCTTTACTGTGAATGACATGTAGCATTTGTCACATTTCTGTAGAAACTGGGTGAATTTGCATATTTTCTGCTGTTCTAAATAAAATCTAATTGAATCTCAGTGGATTAAAACATTTCTTTTCTCTAATTACCAAATCAGGCCAGAGGTTGTTTTTTTTCTTTTTAATGCAGATTTGCTCAAGTTTGTTTAACCAGAAGTTCTATTTTATTCCAAATCTTTTTTTCTTAAGTTAATTATTCATTTAATTATTAAGTCAGAAAGTTTTTGTGCAAGTTTAGGAGCTGATATGATCAGACCTCCGACTTTTCTCCAACAGTTTAGGAGGTTTATAAAGTCAGAAAGTTTGAGATTTTTTTGCAAAGTATCTGATAGAACGGAACTGAATCACTGGAGTTTTTAAAAACATTTTTCTTGCAAATTTACAAATGTATTAAGTTAAAAATGAGTGGATCATTTCAATTCATAAGTTTTTATAAAAAAATATATATATTTTCAATTTTTCATTTGAATTTGATATATGACCAAAAGTTCTATTTTCCATTTCTTTTTCTTTAAAAATAAATAAATATTATTGTTGGTCAATTTCTTTGTTTGAATCTTTATTTTTACTTCATTTTTTCTTGCAAACATTCTATGGTTTCTGATGGAAGTGGATTAAATTAAATACAATGGATTTAAAACAGCCCTTTGTTTCTTGAAAATGTATCAGCGCTCTATTCATTGGATTTTGGTGGAATTTCAGCCTCAGCTCAACTCTAATTTAAACTTAGATTGATTTATCTCTCATTTAAACCTAGATTCACAGATCTAACATGTTTTTATCCTGTAACAGATAAAATCCACCATTATACTGGACTTTTGCTACACAGGGATCCACAAACAGAACCTGGGGCAGACCCCCAAAAAACTCAAAACCCCAGAAAACCTAGAACCGTCCTTGGAAACACAGCAGCACGTTCAGAGAGCCTCAGACCGCCTCGCGGAGGCCGAACCACAACCGACAAACTAGTCCTGGTTTTGGGAACTCGGTGGTGACTGAGAGGTCCACCAGATTTGAGCGTACAGCTCCATATTTAAGGAGAAACCCTGCAGCTCGCAGCAGAACCGCAGGCCGGACCAGAACCGTACCTGTGGCAGCCGCTGTCGGCGGGCTGCTGATCCCAAAGCAGCGGAGGAATCGGCGGCCAGTCCGGTCGGTGTGTGTGGAGCCGCGGTGATGTCCCGTTACTGAAAAACACCAACCGAAAACTTCCCGAACCGCCTTAAAGTCAAATAAACTCTGAGTGTAACTGAGTTATTACTGTCCCTAAATCATCCGAACTGAGTCCGGAGAACATGTTTGAGCGGGTCTAGTTAACGGAACAATCCCAGCGGAGTAAAAGTCCCAGCCAGCAGTTTCTTCGTCTTCAGAGAGAAACTGTCAAAAAACGGTTCATTGACGATGTTTTCCGTTTACAGTCACGGACGAGAACCGCCTCCGGAGGGAGTTTCCTTCCATCAACCCTCCGCCCGCCCAGCTACACCGAGTCCAGGCTGCTCGGTCCAGCCGACAAACACGTTCCCTTTGCGGCCACAGCGGCGGGAAAGGCCGGTGTCGTCGGAACTTTATTTACTTTCCTACATTAAGCAGAAGGTGATCCTGTTAAAGACAAACATAAAACCGCAACCCCCTCTGAAGATGTGAAACATTACAAACGTGCTCTCGGGACTTTGTTTAAGGTTGGAGTTAAAAACTGAGTTTATGAGCTGATAATGTAAGAAAAGAGCTGGACAAACCCTAAATCCTAACCTATGACCCTAACTAACCCTGACTAACCCTAGCTAACCATGACTAACCCTGACTAACCCTGGGTAACCCTGACTAACCCTGGGTAACCCTAACCAACCCTGAGTAACCCTAACTAACCCTGAGTAACCCTGACTAACCCTAACTAACCCTGAGTAACCCTAGCTAACCCTGACTAACCCTAATTAACCCTGGCTAACCCTGGGTAACCCTAGCTAACCCTGACTAACCCTAGCTAACCCTGAGTAACCCTGAATAACCCTAGCTAACCCTGACTAACCATAACTAACCCTGACTAACCATAACTAACACTGAGTAACCCTGACTAACCCTAGCTACCCCGAACTAACCCTGAGTAACCCTAACCCTGACTAACCCTAACTAACCCTAATTAACCCTGACTAATCCTAACTAACCCTGGATAACCCTGAGTAACCCTAGCTTACCCTGACTAACCCTGAGTAACCCTGGCTAACCCTAGCTAACCCTGGGTAACCATGACAAACCCTAACTAACCCTGACTAACCCTGGGTAACCCTAACTAACCTTGAGTAACCCTAACTAACCCTGACTAACCCTAGCTAACCCTGACTAACCCTAATTAACCCTGACTAACCCTAACTAACCATGAGTAACTCTGGGTAACTCTGACTAACCCTAGCTAACCCTGTGTAACCCTGAGTAACCCTGACTAACCCTAGATAACCCTGACTAACCCTGGGTAACCCTGACTAACCCTAGCTAACCCTGAGTAACCCTGACTAACCCTAACTAACCCTGACTAACCCTAGCTAACCCTAACTAACCCTGAGTAACCCTGACTAACCCTAACTAACCCTGACTAACCCTAGCTAACCCTGACTAACCCTGGGTAAACCTGACTAACCCTAACTAACCCTGACTAACCATGACTAACCCTGAGTGACCCTGACTAACTCTTACTAACCCTGACTAACCCTGGGTAACCCTAACTAACCCTGACTAATCCTAACTTGGATTCATTCTGATCAAATCTGATCTGTTCATCCTCAGATTAGATGTTGCTAAGTAAATGACATCTGAAACTGAGATGGACAAATGTGATCAGTTTAAATATGAGGATACTTGGCATAGCTCACGTTAGCCTAATATGCTAACCTAAGTTAAAATGGATGGATTTGATCACTTTGATCACCAGAACCTTCCAGGAAAACCGGAGCTGAAATGAGGACTGGCAGCGCTCCAGTTGAGCACCACTGGGACCCTGGAATAGCTGACGATGATGTTGAGGGTCCTTTGGACTGTATCAGAGCTGGATCCGCCACAGTTGTAGCTGCTGTCACAGATAGGGGCCAACAAGCTAGAGACTGCTAATCAGTAAGTGCAGGTAGCAACCTTCAGCTGCAGGTGAAAGTAGCTGCTGTTAGCTGCTTAGCTTACTTTCATCTTCATACTTTGCCAGGCTGCCAGATAATTGTTTTGTTGTGCTGTTAGCTATTCAAACTGACCGCCACCAGCCACTAGCCCTTTTAGCAGCCAGAACAGCTGAGTCCTCCAGATATGGACTCTTTCACACTGCCTAGCCAGACAACCAACCAGGCTGACTGACCAGACCACCAACCAGACTGACTGACCAGACCACCAACCAGGCTGACGGACCGGACAACCAACCAGACTGACTGACCAGACCACTAACCAGACTGACTGACCAGACCACCAACCAGGCTGACACCAACCAGACTGACCCACCACCACCGGCTGACTGACCAGACCACCAACCAGGCTGACGGACCGGACAACAAAACAGACTGACTGACCAACCACCAACCAGGCTGACTGACCAGACCACCAACCAGACTGACTGACCAGACCACCAACCAGACTGACTGACCAGACCACCAACCAGACTGACTGACTGACCAGACCACCAACCAGGCTGACTGACCAGACAACCAACCAGGCTGACGGACCGGACAACCAACCAGGCTGACTGACCAGACCACCAACCAGACTGACTGACCAGAGCACTACCGAGGCTGACTGACTGACCTGACCACCAACCAGGCTGACTGACCAGACCACCAACCAGACTGACTGACCGGACAACCAACCAGGCTGATGGACCGGACAACCAACCAGGCTGACTGACCAGACAACCAACCAGGCTGACTGACCAGACCACCAACCAGACTGACTGACCAGAGCACTAACGAGGCTGACTGACTGACCTGACCACCAACCAGACTGACTGACCAGACCCAACCAGACTGACTGACCAGACCACCAACCAGGCTGACTGACCAGACCACCAACCAGACTGACTGACCAGACCACCAACCAGGCTGACTGACCAGACCACCAACCAGGCTGACGGACCGGACAACCAACCAGACTGACTGAGACCACCAACCAGGCTGACTGACCAGACCACCAACCAGACTGACTGACCAGACCACCAACCAGGCTGACTGACCAGACCACCAACCAGACTGACTGACCAGACCACCAACCAGACTGACTGACTGACCAGACCACCAACCAGGCTGACTGACCAGACAACCAACCAGGCTTACGGACCGGACAACCAACCAGGCTGACTGACCAGACACACCACCACTGACTGACCAGACCACCAACCAGACTGACTGACCAGACCACCAACCAGGCTGACTGACCAGACCACCAACCAGACTGACTGACCGGACAACCAACCAGGCTGACTGACCAGACAACCAACCAGGCTGACTGACCAGACACCAACCAGGCTGACTGACCAGACAACCAACGAGGTGACCTGACCACCACCAACCAGGATGACTGACCAGACCACAACCAGGACTGACTGACCGGACAACCAACCAGGCTGACTGACCGGACAACCAACCAGGCTGACTGACCAGACAACCAACCAGACTGACGGACCGGACAACCAACCAGACTGACTGACCAGACAACCAACCAGGCTGATGACCAGACAACCAACCAGACTGACGGACCGGACAACCAACCAGGCTGACGGACCCGACAACCAACCAGGCTGACTGACCAGACAACCAACCAGGCTGACTGACCAGACAACCAACCAGACTGACGGACCGGACAACCAACCAGGCTGACGGACCAGACAACCAACCAGACTGACGGACCGGACAACCAACCAGGCTGACTGACCAGACAACCAACAAGGCTGACTGACTGACCAGACCACCAACAAGATTTACTGACCAGACCACCAACTAGACTGACTGACTGACCAGACCACCAACCAGACTGACTGACCGACCACTAACCAGACTGACTGACCAGACCACTAACGACTACGGAGACCAGACTGATGACCAGACACCAACCAGACGGGATGTGCTGGTCCTGGTGAATCAGTTCGACTGAACTCAGTCAGAACTGATTTAATGGAATAAACTAAATAAAGTTATTTAAAATAAATCAAACTGAATCTTGAATTAAATCAAATTGAATCAAAGTAAACTGAATCAAATGGAATCAGATTTCATCTTTATTATTTGAAATGAACTGATCTGAAATAAAACAAAACATACTAAATTTTAAAATGATAAATTATTAATGTGAAATAAAAAAGTAAAATAATAAAGTAAAATCAAATTGATGAACATTATTGGCTCCTGCAGCTTTTCTGATCCTAACCCTAACCCGTTACATTCACAGTTACCTGTTACACTTTGAACCAGTCTGGACTGGACCCAGAACCAGTCTGAACCAGAACCAGTCTGAACCAGAACAGTCGTCGACATCGGAACCATTAACAGTGTTTGTAGAATCATCTGCAGCTCTTTATGCAGCCTTCGCTGTTAACGTTCACTTATAAAAACTACAGTCCAAGTGTGAGAATCTGGGTCGGCAGTGACCAGCTGAGATCCAGCGGTACAGAACCGCAGCCCTTCACAGAGGTTCACTTTAGTCTCAGCAACACCAGAGATGCTTCTGTGGGTAGTTTATGGATCACAGCTGGTTAGAGACTGGTGAGACCGGAACCCTGGTCCAACAGAACCCTGGTCCAACAGAACCCTAGTCCAACAGAACCCTGGTCCAACAGAACTCTTAAACCCAACAACTTCATTCTGGATCTTATAAGGTGCATCTGCAGATATCGGAGCATTGAGCAGACAGATCTGAGAGCACAGCACCAGCCACCGACTCTCAGACCCACCCAGACCTGGATCCAGAACCAGACTCACACAAACCCAGACCTGGATCCAGAACCAGACTCACACAAACCCAGACTGTGGACAGACCAGCGAAGAACCAGGATGTTCAGACCAATGAAAGATCAGAAACACATTCCTGGTCACCAAACCCTCCAGAGTCCAGACGGAGGTTCTGCCCACATCTGACAGAACCAGACAGGAAAAGAGCTTTTATGAAACACTTACAGAAGGACACACAGAACAACAACCACACACTTTAGTTAAGAAATCTTAAAAAAAATAAATAAATAAATAAAAAAACACACCAGAGGAACGTTTCAACGAAACTGGATTTAAATGAAGTGACGTCAGATGGTTGAAGTTTGTTGGTTTACTGGTTCTTTGTCCATCCAGGGACCAGAAACACCGACCCAAACAAGTTTCTGTTTCTGCTGCCACATGTTCTGGTAGAAACATCTGGAGGACGTCCAGATGTCACAGGTTAGCTCCAGATGTTTCCGTTTCTGCTGCCACATGTTCTAGTAGAAACATCTGGAGGACGTCCAGATGTCACAGGTTAGCTACAGATGTTTCCGTTTCTGCTGCCACATGTTCTGGTAGAAACATCTGGAGGACGTCCAGATGTTACAGGTTAGCTCCAGCTCAGTTAAAGTGGCTTTTCTAGTTATTTCACATGCTACTTTGGCTTCACAAACTACTTTAGCTTCACAAGCTACTTTTACTTCACCAGCTACTTTAGCTTCACAAGCTACTTTAGCTTCACTAGCTACTTTAGCTTCACAAGCTACTTTAGCTTCTTTAGCTTCATGAGTTACTTTAGCTTCACTAGCTACTTTAGCTTCACAAGCTACTTTTACTTCACTAGCTACTTTAGGTTCACAAGCTACTTTAGCTTCACTAGCTACTTTAGCTTCACAAGCTACTTTAGCTTCTTTAGCTTCACGAGCTACTTTAGCTTCACTACTTTGGCTTACTAGCTACTTAGCTACGAGCTACTTTAGCTTCACTAGCTACTTTAGCTTCACGAGCTACTTTAGCTTCTTTAGCTTCACGAGCTACTTTAACTTCACTAGCTACTTTAGATTCACGAGCTACATTAGCTTCTCTAGCTACTTTAGCTTCACGAGCTATTTTAGCTTCACTAGCTACTTTAGATTCACTAGCTACTTTAGCTTCTTTAGCTTCACGAGCCACGTTAGCTACTCTAGCTACTATAGTTTCACTAGCTACTTTAGCTTCACGAGCTACGTTAGCTTCTCTAGCTACTTTAGCCTCTCCAGCTATGTGAGCTTCTCTAGCTAGTTAGCTTCTTTAGCTAGTTAGCTTCTCCAGCTACATCAGTGGAACTTCAACTTCCTGAAGAAGCTCGTTCATCTGACATTAATAAAATAAAAATTCTGTGTCAATTTTGCTTTTAAGAACATAAAGAGTCCTGATTGTGTAAATGTTCATCTAAACATCTCCACATGTTGGTGGACCAGTTTCTCCTCATCAAGCGTCAGTGGTTTCATGTTTTGGTCCGTCTGGTTCTGAGTTCAGGGAAGTAAATCTGGTGGACGAGCGGTTCTGTCCGCTGACATTTGTTGGTGTTTAATTAGGCCTTTAATCAGAGCAGAAGTAACCTGGACATCTGAGCGGCTCTGAGCAGGATCGGGTGGATCCAGAAACAGCCAGAACTGAGCCAGACGTGAGCAGAGGTCCGTCTGATGCAGGAACCAGCAGTGACGGAGCTCAGCAGAACTTTGTTCTGACGGTCTTGGGCCTGTTTTCAGCCTCTGAGCTCATGTGATGCAGTAACGTCTGGTCCAGGGAGGTTCTGCTGGTTCCAGTCTGGTTCTGTCACTGGTGCCAGTAAAAGCAGCTGTGTCTCAGAGTCTGTGGTCATTTTCTTATTAAAGCCTTTTTTTAGGACCATGATGCACAAAATAAAATAAGACTATAAACGACTGACATGGAGCTCCTCAGTAAATAACTGTGTTTAAGTTGTTACATTTTATTAAAGAACAATTTGCCCACAGTTTTTAAAATAAAACATTAAAGGTAAAATCAGAGTTTGCTTCAGTAAAACTCTCTATTTAGTTGTTTTTATGTTGAGTTTAATCTAAAAATCACCTGATAGAAATAAAAAAAAACAACTTTAGAAACAACAGAAAACTTTTTTATCCTTCTGTTGGTTAATGAATATAAGTATCCCCGACTGTCCCCAACACCCCCCCCCCCCCAACCCCGACCCCAGAGACTTCTGGAGAAGCAGTCAGAGCATTCAGGTGTTAAAACAATGCCAGGAGAGAAAGACATCAGCAATAACCTTAGAGAATCAGCTGCTGCACTGATGGAGGAAAGCAGCAGAAGCAGGGAGGTGGAGGTTTCCAGAAGCTTCTACCTGACAGATTATAGATCGGACAGAGGACGGAGGACATCAGTGAAGGACCACAGACCCTAATCCTGACTCAAACATCATCCTCCTCCCTCCACTTCCTCCCCCAACCCTCCTGCATCCTCCTCCTTCTTCAGGAATGTGAAGTTTACACGTTGAGTTTTATTTGTTCTGATGAAAATGTTTCCTCAAAGAGCTCAAAGCCACAAACCTCAAACACACTTAGAGGACTAAAATAGAGCTCCTGCTGTTATGAACATCTGAGTCTGCAGGTTTCCTCTGAGCTGCTGCAGAAGTCAAGATGTGAAGATCAGAGCTGAAGAGAAACCGGTGTAAACGTGAGAGAAACTGGTGTAAACGTGAGAGAAACCGGTGTAAACGTGAGAGAAACTGGTGTAAACGTGAGAGAAACTGGTGTAAATGTGAGAAAAACTGGTGTAAATGTGAAAGAAACTGGTGTAAACGTGAGAGAAACTGATGTAAACGTCAGAGAAACTGGTGTAAACGTCAGAGAAACTGGTGTAAACGTGAGAGAAACCGGTGTAAACGTGAGAGAAACTGGTGTAAATGTGAAACTGATGAGAGAGAAAACTGATGTAAACGTGAGAGAAACTGATTGTAAAGTGAGAGAAACTGGTGTACACGTGAGAGAAACTGATGTAAACGTGAGAGAAAACTGGTGTAAACGTCAGAGAAACTGAAACTGGTGTAAACGTGAAGAACGTGATAGAAACCGGTGTAAACGTTGAGAGAAACTGTGTAAACGTGAGAGAAACTGATGTAAACGTGAGAGAAACTGGTAAAACGTGAGAGAAACTGGTGTAAACATGAGAGAAACTGATGTAAACGTGAGAGAAACTGATGTAAACGTGAGAGAAACTGGTGTAAACGTGAGAGAAACTGGTGTAAATGTGAGAGAAACCGTTGTAAACGTGAGAGAAACTGGTGTAAATGTGAGAGAAACTGGTGTAAATGTGAGAGAAACTGCTGTAAATGTGAGAGAAACCGGTGTAAACGTGAGAGAAACTGGTGTAAATGTGAGAGAAACTGGTGTAAATGTGAGAGAAACTGCTGTAAATGTGAGAGAAACCAGTGTAAATGTGAGAGAAACCGGTGTAAACGTGAGAGAAACCGGTGTAAACGTGAGAGAAACTGGTGTAAACGTGAGAGAAACCGGTGTAAATGTGAGAGAAACCAGTGTAAATGTGAGAGAAACCGGTGTAAACGTGAGAGAAACCGGTGTAAATGTGAGAGAAACCAGTGTAAATGTGAGAGAAACCAGTGTAAATGTGAGAGAAACTGGTGTAAACGTCAGTGAATCTGGTGTAAACGTAAGAGAAACTGGTGTAAACGTGAGAGAAACTGATGTAAACGTGAGAGAAACTGAGAGAAATGTAAACTGTGTGAAAATGTGAGAGAAAAACGGTGTAAACGATGAAAGTGAAGAAACTGGTAAACGTGAGAGAACTGAAAACGTGAGAAACGTGAGAGAAACTGGTGTAAACGTGAGAGAAACTGAAACTGGTGTAAACGTGAGAGAAACTGGTGTAAACGTGAGAGAACTGAAAGAGTGTAAACTGTGAGAGAAACTGATGTAAACGTGAGAGAAACTGATGTAAAAACGTGAGAGAAACTGGTGTAAACGTGAGAGAAAACTGGTGTAAACGTGAGAGAAACTGGTGTGGTGTAAACGTGAGAGAAACGAAACTGGTGTAAACGTGAGAGAAACTGGTGTAAACGTGAGAGAAACTGATGTAAACGGTGAAATGAGAAACTGGTGTAAACGTGTAGAGAAACTGTGTGTAAACGTGGGGAAACTGGTGTAAATGTGAGAGAAACTGGTGTAAACGTGAAGAGAAACTGGTGTAAACGTGAGAGAAACTGATGTAAACGTGAGAGAAACTGGCGTTAATGTGAGAGAAACTGGCGTAAACGTGAGAGAAACTGGTGTAAACGTGAGAGAAACTGGTGTAAACGTGAGAGAAACTGGCGTAATGGAGAGAAAAACTGTTAGTGAAACTGAGAGAAAACCGGTAAACGTGAGAGAAACTGGTGTAAACGTGAGAGAAACCGGTGTAAACGTGAGAGAAACTGGTGTAAACGTGAGAGAAACTGGTGTAAATGTGAGAGAAACTGGTGTAAACGTGAGAGAAACTGGTGTAAATGTGAGAGAAACTGGTGTAAACGTGAGAGAAACTGGTGTAAATGTGAGAGAAACTGGTGTTGAAACGTGAGAGAAACTGGTGTAATGTGAGAGAACTGGTGTAACGTGAAGTAAACTGGTGTAAGTGAGAGAAACCGGTGTAAACGTGAGAGAAAACTGGTGTAAACGTGAGAGAAACCGGTGTAAATGTGAGAAAAGAAAACTGGTAAACGTGTGTAAACGTGAGAGAAACTGGTGTAAATGTGAGAGAACTGTGTAAACGTGAGAGAAACTGGTGTAAATGTGAGAGAAAAACTGGTGTAAACGTGAGAGAAACTGAAGAAATGGTGTAAATGTGAGAGAAACTGGTGTAAACGTGAGAGAAACTGGCGTTAATGTGAGAGAAACTGGCGTAAACGTGAGGAGAGAAAACTGGTGTGTGAGAGAAACTGAGAGAAACTGGTGTAGAAAACGTGAGAGAAAACTGGTGTAAACGTGAGAGAAACTGATGTGTAAACGTGAGAGAAAACTGTGTGTGTGAAAAACTGTGAGAGAACTGGTGTAAACGTGAGAGAAACTGATGTAAAGTGTGGTAAACGTGAAGAAAACGTGGTGTAAACCTTGAGATAAACTGGCGTTAATTGAGAGAAACTGGTGTAAACGTGAGAGAAAATGGCTGTAAACGTGAGAGAAACTGGTTAATGTAAAAACGTGAGAGAAAACTGGCGTAATGTGAGAGAAACTGGGTAACGTGAGAGAAACTAATGTAAACGTGAGAGAAACCGGTGTAAACGTGAGAGAAACTGGTGTAAACGTGAGAGAAACTGGTGTAAATGTGAGAGAAACTGGTGTAAACGTGAGAGAAACTGGTGTAAATGTGAGAGAAACTGTGTAAACGTGAGAGAAACTGGTGTAAATGTGAGAGAAACTGGTGTAAACGTGAGAGAAACTGGTGTAAACGTGAGAGAAACTGGTGTAAACGTGAGAGAAACTGGTGTAAACGTGAGAGAAACTGGCGTTAATGTGAGAGAAACTGGCGTAAACGTGAGAGAAACTGGTGTAAACGTGAGAGAAACTGGTGTAAACGTGAGAGAAACTGATGTAAACGTGAGAGAAACTGATGTAAACGTGAGAGAAACTGGTGTAAACGTGAGAGAAACTGGTGTAAACGTGAGAGAAACTGGTGTAAACGTGAGAGAAACTGAAACGTGAAAAAATGTAAACGTGAGAGAAACTGGCGTTAATGTGAGAGAAACTGATGTAAAGTGAGAGGAAACTGTAAACTGAGAAACTGGTGTAAACGTGGAGAGAAAACTGGTGTAAACGTGAGAGAAACTGTGTAAACGTGATGGAAACTGGTTGTAAATGTGAGAGAAACTGGTTGTAAACGTGAGAGAAACTGTGTAAAATGTGAGTGAGAAAAACTGATGTAAACGTGAGAGAAACTGGCGTTAATGTGAGAGAAAACTGGGTAACGTGTGAAGAAAACTGGTGTAAACGTGAGAGAAACTGGCGTAATGTGAGAATGAAACGTGAGAGAAACCGGTGTAAACGTGAAGAGAAACTGGTGTAAACGTGATGGTTTGTGAAGAAACTGGTGTTAACGGAGAAACTGGTGTAAATGTGAGAGAAACTGGTGTAAACGTGAGAGAAACTGGTTGTAAAGGTGAGAGAAAACTGGTGTAAACGTGAGAGAAACTGGTGTAAATGTGAGAGAAACGTAAAAGTGAGGAAACTGGTGTAATGTGAGAGAAAAACTGTGAAACGTGAGAGAAACTGATTGTAAACGTGAGAGAACTTGTACTGAAAACGTGAAAAACTGTGTAAACGTGAGAGAAAACTGGTGTAAAACGTGAGAGAAACTGATGTAAACGTGAGAGAAAATGTGATAATGTGAGAGAAACTGGCGTAAACGTGAGAGAAACTGGTGTTAATGGTGTAAATGGTGTAGAGGTGAATGTGGTGAACATGGTTTTGTTCTTATGAATTTGTGATTTAATGAACAAAAATGCAAAAAAAAAAAAAAAAGACAACAAATTTACAACAAAAAGTTGCTAATTTTTGTCAAATAGCAATGATTTTGTAAAATATTTAGTTGTACAAGATTTGTGATTTGAGGACATATGTTGATATTTAACCACTCCAAATTTAAAGCCGCTCTGTTTAAGACGAATACCTTAAATGATTAAATAAATTAACTAAATCAATGTCAGTAATTTAAAAAGAGCTGTTTGATGTTAGGTACACAGATCCCATGTGTAATACCACCGTCCACCACCGGCTGTGCTGTAACAGCGGCTGCTGTTTGCTCTACCTGCTACATTCAAAAGAAGAAGCAGCGCTAAAGCTGCTAATCAACAGCAGTTTATGGCGGGATTTTTCCTTTGTTATCTTCTGTGTTTAGTTGTTCTTGTCTCCACTGTCCTTCGTCCACCATGTTTCCTGTTTTACTATGAAGGTCCGTCTCGTCTTTGTGTTGTGTACCTGTACCAGAATCTCATTTGGGTCCTTCCTAACACAATTCCTGACAGGTGATGCCCCGTTTAAATTTATTAATTTTGTTCATACATTTTGTGTGTTTTCAATAACCATTTTAAGACAGTTATTAATAAACCGCTTTATAACTAAGTATCTGTTCACCCGTCCAGATGATCAGAACCAGGTGTTCCAGTCACTTCCATGTCCACAGGTGTATAAATGAACCACCTACACATGAGCAGCTTTCATTTCCCCAACGGCCGGTAGAGAAACAAACACGAACCCTGATGAAACCGCTTAGACATAAACTCCTCCATCACAGGAACCACAGACCCACTTCCCTCCTGAGATGCAGAGATCCACCCACCACTTCCAGTTCATCAACAGGAGGGTTGGCAGTGGACCAGAACTCAGAAACTCTGATGATACCAGAACTCCAGACCTTCAAATGTTGATGCCATCACAAACAAACTACGACCCAGAAGAACAGAGAACAGCTGCAGACCTGAGGAACCTGCAGTTCCTCTACCGACCACTAGAGGCTGCGGTTCCTCCACCGACCACTAGAGGCCGCGGTTCCTCTACCGACTACTAGAGGCTGCAGTTCCTCTACCGACCACTAGAGACTGCAGTTCCTCTACCGACCGCTAGAGACTGCAGTTCCTCTACCGACCTCTAGAGACTGCAGTTCCTCTACCGACCGCTAGAGACTGCAGTTCCTCTACCGACCGCTAGAGGCCGCAGTTCCTCTACCGACCGCTAGAGACCACGGTTCCTCTACCGACCACTAGAGACTGCAGTTCCTCTACCGACCAGTAGAGACCGCAGTTCCTCTACCGACCACTAGAGGCCGCAGTTCCTCTACCGACCACTACGGGCCGCAGTTCCTCTACCTACAACTAGAGGCCGCAGTTCCTCTACCGACCGCTAGAGGCTGCAGTTCCTCTACCGACCGCTAGAGGCCGCAGTTCCTCTACCGACCGCTAGAGGCCGCATTTCCTCTACCGACCACTAGAGGCCGCAGTTCCTCCACCGACCACTAGAGGGCACGGTTCCTCCACCGACCACTAGAGACCGCGGTTCCTCTACCGACCACTAGAGGCCGCGGTTCCTCTACCTACCACTAGACGCCGCAGTTCCTCTACCGACCACTAGAGGGCACGGTTCCTCCACCGACCACTAGAGACCGCAGATCCTCTACCGACCACTAGAGACCGCAGTTCCTCTACCGACCACTAGAGGCCGCAGTTCCTCTACCGACTGCTAGAGGCTGCAGTTCCTCTACCGACCGCTAGAGGCAGCGGTTTAGCCGCAGTTCCTCTACTGACCACTAGAGGCCGCGGTTTCTGAATCAACGTCAGGATTGAATCAACATCAGGATTCAACCATCATATAAATGGTAGGTGCTGGTTGAGTCCTGACGTTGATTCAACATAAAAATACACTACAATGTGCCTGCAGACTACCATTTAGATGATGGTTGAATCAACATTGTCAGTGACCTCAACGTTGAAGAAGGGTGGAATTCCTTTGCGCTTTCAACGTTGAATCAATATCACTGCTGACACTCTTTCAACGTTGATTCAGTGACATTTTGCTATCTGGGTAGGGTGGTCTGGGAGGGTTTTAGGGTAGTCTTGAAGGGTTTTGGGGTGGTCTGGGAGGGTTTTGGACTGGTCTTGAAGGGTTCTAGGGTAGTCTGGAATGGTTCTAGTGTGGTCTGGAAGGGTTTAAGGGTAGTCTAGAAGGGTTTAGAGTAGTCTAGAGGGCTTCTAGGGTAGTCTAGAAGGGTGTTGAGGTGGCCTGGGAGGGTTCTGGGCTGGTCTAGAAGGGTTCTTGGATAGTCCAGAAGGGTTTTAGGGTGGTCTGGGAGGGTTTTGGACTGGTCTAGAAGGGTTCTAGGGTAGTCTGGAATGGTTCTAGTGTGGTCTAGAAGGGTTTTAGGGTAGTCTAGAAGGGTTTTAGAGTAGTCTGGAAGGCTTCTAGGGTAGTCTGGAAGGGTTTTAGGGTAGTCTAGAAGGGTTTTGGGGTGGTCTGGGAGGGTTTTGGACTGGTCTTGAAGGGTTCAAGGGTAGTCTGGAATGGTTCTAGTGTGGTCTAGAAGGGTTTTAGGGTAGTCTAGAAGGGGTTTAGAGTAGTCTAGAAGGCTTCTAGGGTAGTCTGGAAGGGTTTTAGGGTAGTCTAGAAGGGTTTTGGGGTGGTCTGGGAGGGTTTTGGACTGGTCTTGAAGGGTTCAAGGGTAGTCTGGAATGGTTCTAGTGTGGTCTAGAAGGGTTCTAGGGTAGTCTAGAAGGGTTTTAGAGTAGTCTAGAAGGCTTCTAGGGTAGTCTGGAAGGGTTTTAGGGTAGTCTAGAAGGGTTTTGGGGTGGTCTGGGAGGGTTTTAGACTGGTCTTGAAGGGTTATAGGGTAGTCTGGAATGGTTCTAGGGTGGTCTAGAAGGGTTTTGGGGTGGTCTGGGAGGGTTCTGGGCTGGTCTGGAATGGTTCTAGGGTGGTCTGGAAGGGTTTTAGGGTAGTCTAGAAGGGTTTTGGGGTGGTCTGGGAGGGTTTTGGACTGGTCTTGAAGGGTTCTAGTGTAGTCTGGAATGGTTCTAGGGTGGTCTAGAAGGGTTTTGGGGTGGTCTGAAAGGGTTCTGGGCTGGTCTGGAATGGTTCTGGTCAGCTGGACATCCTCTACTTTATTGGCTCACCTGGTCAACAGACCTTCACCACAGATCATTTAAGGACTCTTCCAAAGTGACTAACCACGTTAACGAGTAATTAAGAAGAAACCCCCTCTATAGAGGCTACAGAGTCCAGTTGGTCCAGGTTCCAGTCCTGGTCCATCTTTCTTTCCTCTCTTTCACCATTTCCTGTCTACCTGCGATGAATAAGGGATCAATCAGTGATCCTGTAGAAATATCTAGATGACATCAAAGAGTTTTTCCAGATTATTTAAACACCTTAACTTCCACCACGTCACTGGTCTGATGCTGGTTCCTACCGCCTGGAGGTCTCAGCTGTGAATCCCAGTCGCACCTGGAAGACCCTCTGACCATCTTCTAGGGTTCTAGGGTTCTAGGGTTCTAGGGTAACAGCTGTGGCGACCACCAGCAGGGGGCAGCCAAAATGGAAGTTTGTTTTAAAGCTCTACAGGTCTTCAATATCCAATAAAACAAAGTCCAGATGTCAAGTGTTGAAAGAAATAAAAAAGGGAAACAGGTTGAACCCCAGCGTGAAACCGTTTGATGACTGAGAGCAGTACGACTTTTTTCTGATGAAACCGGATCGGTTCAGTGAACCCGCTCTGTGGTGGAACCAGAACTAAACTATGGTCACATGTCTCTCCACCACAAACCACCAATCAGAGTCCTCCACCCACAGATCACTTCCTGAGTAATCAGACGACGGCCGCTGCAGCATCACAGCGCTGATGGAGGACCAACCACCAGGACCCGGTTCTGTTTCCTGCTGGATTTACACCCAGTCCAGAAATGACCTGGAACCACAGATGTAAACTGAAGCAGATGTGATGGAGGTCAGCAGGTCCAGGGTCTGGTTTCCTGCCAGCACCGGGAACCGATTTCTGGTCTCAAACAACAGATAAATGACAGAACATCTGAAAAAACTGAATAAAAACAAGCACATTTATTATTAAAACAAGCTGAAAAGGTTCTGATCCAGGAAGAAGACGAGTTCAGACTCACAAACATTCATCCGTCAAAGTTTCAGCAGGAGACGACAAAGACGATCCAGTCTGGTTCAGGTCTGGTTCAGGTCTGGTTTAGGTCTGGTTCAGGTCTGGTTCAGGTCTGGTTTAGGTCTGGTTCAGGTCTGGTTCAGGTCTGGTTCAGGTCTGGTTCAGGTCTGGTTCAGGTCTGGTTTAGGTCTGGTTCAGGTCTGGTTCAGGTCTGGTTCAGGTCTGGTTTAGGTCTGGTTTAGGTCTGGTTGAGGTCTGGTTTAGGTCTGGTTCAGGTCAGGTTCAGGTCTGGTTTAGGTCTGGTTGAGGTCTGGTTTAGGTCTGGTTCAGGTCTGGTTCAGGTCTGGTTTAGGTCTGGTTTAGGTCTGGTTCAGGTCTGGTTCAGGTCTGGTTCAGGTCTGGTTGAGGTCTGGTTTAGGTCTGGTTCAGGTCAGGTGTCTGGTTCAGGTCTGGTTTAGGTCTGGTTTCAGGTCTGGTTCAGGTCTGGTTCAGGTCTGGTTCAGGTCTGGTTCAGGTCTGGTTTAGGTCTGGTTTAGGTCTGGTTCAGGTTCAGGTTCAGGTCAGGTTCAGGTCTGGTTCAGGTCAGGTTCAGGTCAGGTTCAGGTCAGGGTCAGGTCTGGTTTAGGTCTGGTTCAGGTCTGGTTCAGGTCTGGTTCAGGTCTGGTCCAGGTCTGGTTCAGGTCCGTCAACCATGCATTCAGGGTCTGTTGGTCTGGCCTGTCGACAAAACTTTCAGGACATTAGACCGCCAACAGACCAGAACCAGATCCTGGACCAGCCCAGATAAAGGTGGGCTGGACCTGGACCAGAACCAGATCCTGGAGCAGGCCAGATAAAGGTGGGCTGGACCAGAACCAGATCCTGGACCAGTCCAGATAAAGGTGGGCTGGGCCAGAACCAGATTCTGGACCAGGCCAGATAAAGGTGGGGTGGACCTGGACCAGAACCAGATCCTGGACAGGTCCAGATAAAGGTGGGACAGACCAGAACCAGATCCTGGACCAGGCAAGATAAAGGTGGGGTGGACCTGGACCAGAATCAGATCCTGGACCAGTCCAGATAAAGGTGGGCTGGGCCAGAACCAGATTCTGGACCAGGCCAGATAAAGGTGGGGTGGACCTGGACCAGAACCAGATCCTGGACCAGTCCAGACAAAGGTGGGCTGATTTTCTTCCTCGTGGGTTATCTGTCTCTTCCTTGATGAGGGTCCTTGTTGGTTCAGCCCCCTCTAGAAAGGCTCATTCATGAATATCTCTGATGACATCACAGCCGTGACACGTCCAGGTAACGTCCTGAAGAGGCGTTTCAACACGGGTCACGTTTAGTTTCCATCTCTGAAGCAGGAAGTCGCAGCAGTTTAATGACGATGGCCTCAGCTGAAGGTGTGGACGTTTCAGCGGACGCTCTGAGACATGTGCAGAGGCGTCAGCATCTCCTCAAAGATGGCTCCCTTCACGTTGGAGCCTCGCAGGTTGGCTTCCTGAAGGTCACATCCGGACAGGTCGCAGTTCTGCAAAGAAGCAACAAACGAAACGAAACGTTTGAAAGTCAGACAGTTTCAAAGGTGACTTCAGTTGAACCTTCTGAACCCTAACCTTCAGCTAAACCTTCAGCTAAACCTTCAGATGAACCTTCCCCTCCCTGAATCGCCACCTTAGGGTCACCTGGTAGGGTCACCCAAGGCAAACTGGTCCTGGGGGACGGGCCAGACCAAGAGTGATTCATACGACTCTTATGGAAAAAGTTATACCAAGAGCTCGATGTCCCTCGCCCGGGGTTAGGGTCACCGGAGCCCCACCCTGGAGCCAGGCCTAAGGGTGGGGGGCTCGTCTGGGAGCGCCTGGTGGCCGGGCCTTCACCCATGGGGCCCAGCCGGGCTCAGCCCGAATGAGCTACATGGGTTCGTCTCCCCGTGAGCCCACGGGATTGACAATGGGGACCTCTATCAAATTTCAGAGGCTGATCCGGAAGGCGAATTTTATCGCAATCTGTAAATCTCTATACGGGAGAACTGTTGTGCTTGGCGGAGGTCTGAGCTCTCCGAGTGCTTTTCTAGTTAAGAAATGCTTTCCTGGAAGCTCACTGGCTCTATTTTTTTCTGAGCAGTTTGTTGGAACTTTTTGGAGTAAAAAAGAAATGATTAAATCATTTGCTCCACATTAGTTAGAGCTAGTTATGTATATATCAGTGCAGAGGAGGAGGAGGAAGGAAGAGGAGGAAGCTCTACAACAGAGTCCCAGACGAGCTGCCCATGAGAGCTGCTCTGATCTGGGTGAAAAGACGCTCCATAGCAGTTAGCGGTTAGCGCAACCTGCTCTTAAAGGCAATGGCTACTGACGCACTGATTGGTTAAACAGGTGAGCGCCTCCCATGCATAATGTGTGCATAATATAGTGGTTGGCGCAGGTAATATCACAGGTATCGGGAGGTGGAAGATGGCGTTCTTTGCGAGGGAACGCCCCTCCTGCTACCTGCTATCTCTTGATAGCAGCTTTAGGAGGTTTGGCGCAAGATCGGGCCCTAAGTCTCTCGGCTGCCCTGGGAGCACCTCGGGGTTCTCCCAGAGGAGCTGGTGGAAGCAGCTGAGGGGAGCTGAAGCTGCTGCCCCCATGACCTGACTAGACCAAGCTGGAGCTAATAGATGGATGGATGGATGGATGAACCTTCAGATGGATTTGTATTTGTTATTGTGCGGTTGTATTGCTCCACTGCTGCCTCTAGGTGGAGATATTGTTAATGCGTATTGTTGGTTGTTTTATGTTGTATTGTTGTGGCCATGGTGGCAATGAAGTTTCTCCTTTGGGGATTATTAAAGTTGAATCCATCCAACCATCCAACCAGGAACCTTCAGATGGACCGGTATGATCAGATATCACACTCAAGCATTGAACCTAACTACCAGACTGAGAGAACCGAACCAGAGCGCTGCTGGTGAAGACGCTCAGAAGGTTCTCTGATGAACCTTCAGGAACTCGCTGTCATCGTCCGATTCATCCACAGAGGTTCAGTATAAAAGTGTTAATTTCAAAAGTGTAGGTCCTCCATGATGAAGCTCATCTGCAGAGCTTCAACAGAGGACCCCCTGACTCTGCGTGGACTCGAACCACCGACGCGTCTGAGTTGGCGGAAGTTGGCGCTCAAACCTCCAGGTCCGTCCCTGCCAGCGTGGCTCCTCTCAGGTTACAGTTCTTCAGTTTGGCATTTTTCAGGGTGGCGACTCTCAGGTTGATGCCCGTCATCTGGCTTCCCTCCATGTCCACCCCCTTCAGGTTGGCCCCTGAAGGAAAAACAATTCATTCATCATTAATTGAATTAATTAAACAAAACATTTCAGTCATCAGGCTCCTCTGATGTCTGTGAGTCATCAGTTTAACTCCTGAACATCTAACATCTAACCTGCTGATGGATCTCCTCACCTGAACCTCTAACCTGCTGATGGACCTCCTCACCTGAACCTCTAACCTGCTGATGGACCTCCTCACCTGAACCTCTAACATCTAACCTGCTGATGGACCTCCTCAACTGGACCTCTAACCTGCTGATGGACCTCCTCACCTGAACCTCTAACCTGCTGATGGACCTCCTCACCTGAAACCTCCTAACCTGCTGATGGACCTCCTCACCTGAACCTCTAACCTGACCTCCTCAACCTGAACCTGCTGATGGACCTCCTCACCTGAACCTCTAACCTGCTGATGGACTCTAACCTGATGGACCTCCTCACCTGAACCTCTAACCTCTAACCCTGCTGATGGACCTCCTCACCTGAAACCTCTAACCTGCTGATGGACCTCCTCACCTGAACCTCTAACCTGCTGATGGACCTCCTCACCTGAACCTCTAACCTGCTGATGGACCTCCTCACCTGAACCTCCAACCTGCTGATGGACCTCCTCACCTGAACCTCTAACCTGCTGATGGATCTCCTCACCTGAACCTCTAACCTGCTGATGGACCTCCTCACCTGAACCTCTTACATCTAACCTGCTGATGGACCTCCTCACCTGAACCTCTAACCTGCTGATGGACCTCCTCACCTGAACCTCTAACCTGCTGATGGACCTCCTCACCTGAACCTCTAACCTGCTGATGGACCTCCTCACCTGAACATCTAACCTGCTCATGGATCTCCTCACCTGAACATCTAACCTGCTGATGGACCTCCTCACCTGAACCCTCAACCCTACCCTGACGTCTTCGCAGCTGCTGCGTCTCTGACTCACGATGACGTTGTCGATGACATCATCATGTGTTGAAAACAAACTAATTAACACGTGGACTTTGAGTAAGAATAACGAGATAAAACCACAGATTTGAGCCTGTAAACGACGTCAGAACCGAAACTGGATCCAAACCGACACCTGCTGGTCATCTGGAGACGTTTATGAGGACAAACATGGTCATGATGCTTTTTTTTATAGCGTCTGACTGTCTGCTTTAAATTAATGTTTAATTATCATTAATTAATCTTTAATAACACTAGCACAGCTCATGCTAACCCTTGTTGCTAATATTAGCCTCACATTCCTACATGTCCCATCTGTCAATCATCATCATCATCATCATCACATGTCAGCATGAGCTAACAGGTGCTAACAGGTGCTAACAGGTGTGAGTCATTGATATCATTTCAGGTTTTTATTTTTGGGTTCAACTAAAGTTAAATTGAAAAAAGACCACTGATCAGATGTATTGACAAGGATTATAAGTACTGATGTCTGATCAACGATGCTACTGGTCGGTTCATCAGAGGAAGGTGTTTTCAACCAGCTGTCAGTCTAAACACACCAGTTTTTCTGGATCAATCAGGGAGGGCGGAGTCTATATCTGAAGACCACATGTGACCTGCTGCTTCACCTTCCAGGTTGGCTTTGATTCCTGCAGGATCCTCAAAATTACATCCTCTGAGCGACGCCCCCTCAGCGTTGGTGCACAGCATCTTCACCCCCTGAAGGTTGGCTGCCTGGAGACACACACGTTCACACAGCTGTGGAAACTACCAATCAGAGAAGAGCATGTAACGTGGGCGGAGCCTCAAGCAGCATCTGCAGGAACAACGGTTCTGCATGGCGGCTTCTGATTGGACGATCCTGAATGACTCAGAGAAGGTTTCACTTCCTGTTCAGGTCAGGAACTGATCCACGTCAGAACCTCGGCACCAGTTTTACGCTGGACCCAACCAGGATTCAAACCTGTGACCTCCCACGTGGTGCCAACAGCTGTACCACTGATCCACCGGGGAGGAAATAGAATACTGATTTTAATAGAAAAAGGTTTCCTGGATGAATCTTTAAACACCAAACAGACCTTCAAAGATACACAATTAACGATTTATGAAACATTTAAGAGAAAATAAATTCGTGATTCAATGACAAAAGGTTTCAGTTTCTGTAAAACAATTTACAATTATTAATGAAAAAGTCCTGATTTCAGGATTGAAAAAACGTAAAATAAGTTTAGAGTTTAGAAGAAAAGTTTTGAGAAAAAAAACAAGTCAATATTTTAATATATTAGGTCAGAGTGTGAAAATTTGTCAGAAGACTGTCAGAAAGAAGAAGGCGCAACGTTTTTGCAAAAAAGTTAAATAAATGTTGTTTTTAGAGGAGGAAGCGTCAGATTGTGAGCTGATGATGAAAAACTGTTGTTTCATGGAAATAAAAGTGTAAAAAAAGTGTCCCGTCATGGCGCAGACTCACGTCCAGGCAGGCCACCGACAGGTCGGCTCGCTCCAGGTTGGCGCCGCTCAGGTTGGCCTGGGAAAGGTTGGCCCCCCGCAGGTTCGCCATCTTGAAGTTGATGTAGCGGAGATCCAGACGAGACAGATCTGCTCCGCTGAAGTTCAGACCCTGACGGACCGCAGACAGGAAAAATACAGCCAAGCGGAAGATCAGAAACTAAACACACCTCTGATAGAAGTTCAGCTTCTGTACGCTGTCGTAAAGAACCTCAACGTTCTGGAGAATCTGTGTCCAAATTTACACCTGAATGAAACACAAAGCTGCAGAACAATTCCTCAAACAACTCCACCTGCTAAAACCAGCAGCTAACCCTCAACCTGCTGCAGACTGGACACGCCCCCTGTGATGTCACCCACAGGTTCCTGGAGACTCTGTTTGAAGCCTCTTTTTCAGACCTCAGGGAGGAGCCTCTAGTGGTCAGTAGAGAAACCGCAGCCTCTAGTGGTCAGTAGAGGAACTGCAGCTTCTAGTGGTTAATAGAGGAACCGCAGCCTCTAGTGGTTGGTAGAGGAACTGCAGCTTCTAGTGGTCGGTAGAGGAACTGCAGCTTCTAGTGGTCGGTAGAGGAACCGCAGCTTCTAGTGGTCGGTAGAGGAACCGCAGCCTCTAGTGGTCGGTAGAGGAACTGCAGCCTCTAGTGGTCGGTAGAGGAACCGAAGCCTCTAGTGGTCGGTAGAGGAACCGCAGCCTCTAGTGGTCAGTAGAGGAACTGCAGTCTCTAGTGGTCGGTAGAGGAACTGCAGCTTCTAGTGGTCGGTAGAGGAACTGCAGCTTCTAGTGGTCGGTAGAGGAACCGCAGCCTCTAGTGGTCGGTAGAGGAACCGAAGCCTCTAGTGGTCGGTAGAGGAACCGCAGCCTCTAGTGGTCGGTAGAGGAACCGAAGCCTCTAGTGGTCGGTAGAGGAACTGCAGCTTCTAGTGGTCGGTAGAGGAACTGCAGCCTCTAGTGGTTAATAGAGGAACCGCAGCCTCTAGTGGTTAATAGAGGAACTGCAGCCTCTAGTGGTTAATAGAGGAACCGCAGCCTCTAGTGGTTAATAGAGGAACTGCAGCCTCTAGTGGTCGGTAGAGGAACCGCAGCCTCTAGTGGTCGGTAGAGGAACTGCAGCCTCTAGTGGTCGGTAGAGGAACTGCAGCCTCTAGTGGTCATTAGAGGAACTGCAGCCTCTAGTGGTCATTAGAGGAACCGCAGCCTCTAGTGGTCAGTAGAGGAACCGCAGCCTCTAGTGGTCGGTAGAGGAACCGCAGCCTCTAATGGTCGGTAGAGGAACCGCAGCCTCTAGTGGTCGGTAGAGGAACCGCAGCCTCTAGTGGTCATTAGAGGAACCGCAGCCTCTAGTGGTCGGTAGAGGAACTGCAGCCTCTGTTCTTCCACTTATTCAAATATTCCATAAATGAGCCTGGACAAATCAGCTCAGATGTTTTTGGATCTGCTCAGATGTTTTTGGATCTGCTCAGATGTTCTTGGACCTGCTCAGATTTTTCTGGACCTGCTCAGATGTTTCTGGACCTGCTCAGATGTTTTTGAATCTGCTCAGATGTTTCTGAATCACCTCAGATGTTTCTGGACCTACTCAGATGTTTCTGGACCTGCTCAGATGTTTTTGAATCAGCTCAGATGTTTCTGAATCAACTCAGATGTTTTTGGACCTGCTCAGATGTTTCTGAATTTGCTGAGATGTTCCTGGACTTGCTCAGATGTTTCTGGACCTGCTCAGATGTTTCTAGACCTGCTCAGATGTTCTTGGAACTGTTCAGATGTTTCTGGACCTGCTCAAATGTTCTTGGACCTGCTCAGATGTTTCTAGACCTGCTCAGATGTTTCTGGGCCTGCTCAGATGTTCTTGGACCTACTCAGATGTTTCTAGACCTGCTCAGATGTTCTTGGACCTGCTCAGATGTTTCTGGACCTGCTGAGATGTTTCTAGACCTGCTCAGATGTTCTTGGAACTGCTCAGATGTTTCTGGACCTGCTCAGATGTTCTTGGACCTGTTCATATGTTTCTGGACCTGCTAAGGTGTTTCTAGACCTGCTCAGATGTTCTTGGACCTGCTCAGATGTTCTTGGACCTGCTCAGATGTTTCTGGACCTGCTCAGATGTTTCTAGACCTGCTCAGATGTTTCTAGACCTGCTCAGATGTTCTTGGACCTGCCCAGATGTTTCTGGACCTGCCCAGATGTTTCTGGACCTGCTTAGATGTTTCTAGACCTGCTCAGATGTTCTTGGACCTGCCCAGATGTTTCTGGACCTGCTCAGATGTTTCTGGGCCTGCTCAGATGTTTCTGGACCTGCTCAGATGTTTCTGGACCTGCTCAGATGTTCTTGGTACCTGACAGCGCAGCTCTGACTTGGTGGTGGTTGCCAGCAGGAACCTGGTGAACTCCTTACGGGTGAGAGGAGAATGATCATCGGGGGGCCGAGAAGACTGAAGATGAAGAAAACACGAGGATGAGCCGATTGACAACAGAAACCACGTGAACACTTACACCTGACCGCCCCTCACCTTGATGAGCGCCTCCAGCTGCTCAGCCAGCTGCTCGATTCCAAAGAAGCGAGCTTCTTCCAGAACACCTGCAGCAGAAACCAGCAGGTGAGGAGGAGGACGAGCGCAGAGGGACTGCTAACGAGTCAGTGTCGTTACCCAGAGGGTTGATGCCCTCGTTGATGATGAGCTGTCCGTGTCTCAGGTAGTTCAGGATCGGCTCAAAGTAGTCTGGACTGCGGTCGATCAGGTACGCCCCCGCAGAGTCCCGCTTGTTCCCCCAAACATCTGGATACAGAGATAGACGTCGTTTCATGACATGAACAGACGGTCGTTAACAGACAGTTGTTAACAGCCGGCCGTTAACAGCCGTTCATTAATTGACACTCATTAACAGGATTCCGTTAATTGACTGTCATTAACAGTAGTTAACGGTAGTTAACAGATGGCCATTAACAGACAGTCGTTAACAGGCAGTCGTAATAGATGGTAGTTAACAGGTTGCGTTAACCGAAGGCTGTTAACAGGTGGCCGTTAACAGGCATTCGTTAATTGACGATTGTTAACAGTATTCCGTTAATTGACTGTCGTTAACAGACAGCCGTTAACAGGCAGTCGTTAATAGATGGTTGTTAACAGGTTGCATTAACAGACGACCGTTAACAGATGGCCGTTAACAGATGGCCGTTAACAGACGGCCATTAAAAGGCTGCCGTTAACAGGTGGCCGTTTACAGGCGGCCGTTAACAGGCGTCCATTAATGGACAGTCATTAACAATAACAGGCGGCTGATAACAGACGGTTGTTAACAGGCGGTTTTTACAGGCTGTTGTTAACAGACAGGTGGGCGTTAACATGTGGCCATTAATAACAGGCGGCCGTTAATAACAGGCGGCTGATAATAGACGGTTGTTAACAGGCGGCTGTTAACAGACGGTTGTTAACAGGCAGCCATTAACAGGCGGCCGTTAATAACAGGCGGCTGATAACAGACGGTTGTTAACAGGCGGTTGTTAACAGGCTGTTTTTAACAGACGGTTGTTAACAGGCAGCCATTAACAGGCGGCCGCTAATAACAGGCAGCCGTTAACAGACAGTTGTTAACAGGCAGCCATTAACAGGCGGCCATTAATAACAGGCGGCGGTTAACAGATGGCTGTTAACAGACAGCGTTAATTACCTTTCTCTCTGAACATGTGGGCCAGCATACTCTCCGGTTCTTTGCTGACCAACGTGCTCCTGGACAAACAGAAGCTATAGTTACTTCTGATCATCATGACTCAACGCTGCCACCTTCAGGTCAGACTGTAAACTACAACACTCCTCTGTCCGTTACCGGGTGGTGGTGAAGCGGCGTCCACCAACGTTGAGCGTCAGCCAGTCGGTGTGAGTCTGACAGGTGTCTCCGACGTCATCCTGAAGATCTGAACACAGTCTGAGTCATACAACCATCTTCATGAAATACAGCAAGAAACGAGCAGAGGAGGTTCACTGATGATTACTGTCTCATACTTGTTTACTGGTTGTTTATCGATCACTTTGTTTTCTTTCTCTTTTTGTCACAACTGTCTGCAGGTGTCTTAGAACCTAAATCTGGTCAAACCTGGATTCTTACACAATCTAATCCTGCAGCAGATGTCAGATATAACCCGAACCCCAACGGACCAGGAGGGTCATCCTTAATATAAGAAAGTGAACAGACAGTGAAGATGACTGAGCTTGATGGAGATACTGGGATTCTACCAGTGGTTGGAGTTTCTGTTAACACCTGTAGACACCTGTGAACACCTGTAGACACCTGTACACACCTGTAAACACCTGTACACACCTGTAGACACCTGTAAATACCTGTAGACACCTCTACACACCTGTAGACGCCTGTAAACACCTGCAGACACCTGTAGACACCTGTACACACCTGTAAACACCTGTACACACCTGTAAACACTTGTAGACACCTGTAGACACCTGTAGACACCTGTACAGACCTGTAGACACCTGTAAAGACCTGTAGACACCTGTAGACACCTGTACACACCTGTACACACCTGTAGACACCTGTAGATATCTGTAAACACCTGTAGACACCTGTGAACACCTGTATACACCTGTAGACACCTGTAGATATCTGTAGATATCTGTAAACACCTGTAGACACCTCTAGACACCTGTACACACCTGTAAACACCTGTAGACACCTGTAAACACCTGTAGACACCTGTAGATATCTGTAAACACCTGTAGACACCTGTAGACACCTGTAAACACCTGTAGACACCTGTAGATACCTGTAGACACCTGTACACACCTGTAAACACCTGTATACACCTGTAGACACCTGTAGATATCTGTAAACACCTGTAGACACCTGTAGATACCTGTAAACACCTGTAGACACCTGTAAACACCTGTAGACACCTGTAGACACCTGTAGATATCTGTAAACACCTGTAGACACCTGTAGATACCTGTAAACACCTGTAGACACCTGTACACACCTGTACACAACTGTAGACACCTGTAAACACCTGTAGACACCTGTACACACCTGTACACAACTGTAGACACCTGTAGACACCTGTAAACACCTGTAGACACCTGTGAACACCTGTAAATACCTGTAGTCTGAGGCGCAGCAGCATGATCACATGAAAACATGCTTTGATGCTTTTATGTTTTAAGGTTTTAAATCTTTTTTGTCTTTGACTCTGTGATCATCGTCTTGTTCTTAATATCTCGGACAAATACAAACTTTGAACGTGACCTTTGAACAGAGCGACTCACCTTCACGCACCTCCCTGTCGGATACGTAGAGGACGTCATCGTCTCTGTGAACACAAACAACGGTTTTCTGTGAGTCCAGCGGGTCTGAGACCAGTTCAGAGGAACCTGGACATAAAATCTCCAGCTGGATCCTGAACTGGGAACCAGTACTGGAAAGATGCTAACGGCTTGTTTGTTGTTTGTCTAATTAGAAAGTTAGTGATGAAGCTCTGCAGGAAGTCACCTGATCAGCGACACGTCATCGATGAGGCCGCCGTTCCCGTTGAAGACGCTGGAGGCTCTGATTCCCAGCTTGGTACTGGCGGCGCTCAGCAGGTCCTCCATGGAGCCCAACAGCGCCACCACCTGGAGGAGACACAAAGAACCCACAGCAGACGTGTAACGGTAAAGAAACAACGCAGCCGCCATGTTGCAGCGCTGCTGTTCAGCAAGACGTTCAGTTCAGTTTTATCTGTATAGCGTCTGTTACAATGTCAACTGTCTCCAGGTCTTTACAGAGACTCAGATCATGACCCCTGAGACAATATCATTAACTAAAATTAAAATATTAAATCCAATAAATGATAATGGAGGTAAAAAAAACTCCCACAGAGGGAGAAAAAACCATTAAGCCAAACAGAGGCAAGAAAAAACTCCACTTTAAGAGGAAGAAACCTGGACCAGGACCTGGATCATATGGAGGGACCTTCCTGATGAAGACCAGCTGGATAAAGACAGAAAAGAGGAGAGACAGGACAGAGAGAGGATGGATTACAGAGAGGATGGAGGACAGAGAGGACAGAGGACAGAGAGGATGGAGGACAGGGAGAGGATGGAGGACAGAGAGGATGGAGGACAGAGAGTCCACATCTGTCCACACCTGTCTGTCTACATCAGTCTGTCCACATCTGTCTGTCCACACCTGTCTGTCTACATCTGTCTGTCCACACCTGTCTGTCTACATCTGTCTGTCCACACCTGTCTGTCCACATCAGTCTGTCCACATCTGTCCACACCTGTCTGTCCACATCTGTCTGTCCACACCTGTCTGTCCACACCTGTCTGTCTACATCTGTCTGCCCACATCTGTCTGTCCATACCTGTCTGTCCACACCGGTCTGCCCACATCTGTCTATCTACATCTGTTTGTCCACATCTGTCTGTCCATACCTGTCTGTCCACACCGGTCTGCCCACATCTGTCTATCTACATCTGTTTGTCCACATCTGTCTGTCCATATCTGTCTGTCCACACCGGTCTGCCCACATCTGTCTATCTACATCTGTCTGCCCACATCTGTCTGTCCATACCTGTCTATCTACATCTGTTTGTCCACATCTGTCTGTCCATACCTGTCTGTCCACACCGGTCTGCCCACATCTGTCTATCTACATCTGTTTGTCCACATCTGTCTGTCCATATCTGTCTGTCCACACCGGTCTGCCCACATCTGTCTATCTACATCTGTTTGTCCACATCTGTCTGTCCACACCGGTCTGCCCACATCCGTCTATCTACATCTGTCTGCCCACATCTGTCTGTCCATACCTGTCTGTCCACACCGGTCTGTCTACATCTGTCCATCCACATCTGTCTGTCCACATCCGTCCACACCTGTCTATCCACACCTGTCTATCTACATCTGTCTGTCCACACCGGTCTGCCCACATCTGTCTGTCCATACCTGTCTGTCCACACCTGTCTGTCTACATCTGTCTGCCCACATCTGTCTGTCCACACCTGTCTGCCCACATCTGTCTGTCCACACCTGTCTATCTACATCTGTTTGTCCACACCTGTCTGTCTACATCTGTCTGCCCACATCTGTCTGTCCACACCTGTCTGTCTACATCTGTCCATTCACATCTGTCTGTCCACATCCGTCCACACCTGTCCACATCTGTCCGACTCAGCTCCGTTAACCTGACCGCCATCTTCTAACAAAATAAAAGCCCGCTTCTTTACCTTCCCGCTCGTGCTCGTTCCGCTCACGAACAGCGTCACTCTCTTCATGACGAGCGGAGCTCCTCCGGACCGTCTCCGTCTCTGATCCACCGTCTCCGTCTCTTCTCTACCGGATCGTCTCTGTCCGGTTTTTAATCATAAAACCAGTTTCTTCTTCTCTCTGACAACAGCCTCCTTCCTGCTTTTGCTCCGCCCAGCTGTGGCCTCAGCCAATCAGGTACTGACGAAATGACGGGATAGCCAATCAGTGAACGGGGAAGGCGGGACTTTAACGTGTCCGCGCAGGATTTTTGTAATTTTATGTTGTATTATTATTATTATTATTATCATTATCTTTATCTTTATCATTATTATTATTATTATTATTATTATTATTATTATTATTATTATTATTATTATTATTATTATTATTATTGGAGGAGCTAAACCTTCAAGCTTCTGAGACGTTTGACCAAGAAAAACCTGGTTTTCCGCGTTTCCGTAAACGTTACCGTTGTTTGTTGATAGAAACGAGCCGGAACGCTGCTAGAACTGATGGATCCTCCTCCAATCAATAAATATAGTTTTATAACAATGATTAGGAATGTACAGGCTCTTAAAAACATATTTATATATTCATTTATTTGTTTACCTATTTTTATATACATATAATCATTTGAATTTCTAGTATATTTTTATAAATGTGATGGTTTTTAGGTTTTTTAATTAACGGGGAGCTGGGTTACTTGGATTATTCTAAAGTCTTTTAACTCAGTATTTAAGCTAAAAGCTTCCCAGCTGTGATGAACACTTCCTTTTTCTGGATTGCCAGAATAAAATCAGTTTTATCCAGGGTGTCTTCATTGTCTCTTTATTTTAATCCAGTATGGTATTTCTGATTTTAATCATTTTATGGTCTCTTCCTTTTCTTTTTCCCCGCTGAATCTACCAGTTTAATCCGTGTATGTTATCTTATGTTTCCTATTATATGGTTTATATATTTTCATGTATTCTTTATTCCTTTTTTTATTATTATTATTAGCACTTATTTTTAAATTCATATTATAGACTTATTCTTTAATTCTCAAGTGATTCAGTGGCTTTGGACATTTTTTTAATTATTTCACTATTATTTTACACTTAAAACAATAGTTTAGCACCTGGGGACTGTTAGACCCCCCAGGTGATGGTTTCACTGGTTTCAATGGTGTCACTGGGACCAGCTCTGCGTCCTTTCGGGTCTGAAGTTGCGTCCTCAGGGGGGGGACTTCTGTGGAATTTTGACATTTTTGTTCTTAGATCAAGAGTTTGAGATAAAGTTGCAGCTGTTGGTGGTTGTAGTATAGTTAGCCTCGTTAGCCTAGTTAGCCCAGTTAGCCTAACCGGCGACAGGAGGAGGTGAAGAGCAGAGACCGAATGTCCTGAAGAGACGGATGTGAGACATCTAACAGAAATTAATGTGCTGATGAAGCGTTTGCACCATCCGTTCCATCAGACGGTCCAAACCCTGAGCTACAGCCTGCCACCGTAGATGCCCCCCCTCCGGGTGAAGTTATTGAAGGCCTGCACCCTGCAGATGATCCGCCTGAAGACGACCCTCCTCCCGCTGCAGATAACCCGAACCCGCGCCAGCTGACACGGATCCAGGACCTTTAACTAACCGGCCTGGTTACGTCCCTCCACAGGAAATCACCGCGCTTCCAAAGTTCCCCCCCAGAAAACAAACCAGACGGAGGCGCGTGAAGACCGCTATCCTCACCGACACTCCTGAGATGGAGATTTATTTCAGTGGGTGCTATGGGAATGTGAAAAGGTAAAAAAAGATCACCTACCCCACCTTTAACTGAACCAGGAGACATAAATCCAGACATTAATGACTTCACCTTGTTAAATTGTAGCTTTATAATTAGATTTTATTCCTGAAATCACATTTTTTGTTTTCTCAGAAAACTCTTCAGTTCAGTTCACAGCTTCGGTTTATAAAAACTCAACTTTCTGTCAAAGTCAAAAAGGATTCAAAAGAAAACACTTCTATGAAGACAACAATAGAAGCAGAGAAGAAGAAGGACCAAGATGCTTCAGGTGAATCAGCCAATCAGAGAGCAGCCTGAGGTCAAGGTTCATTCAGGATCACCAGTCCAGACCACAGGTCCATCCCTGGTCGCCATGGAGACATGAATCCAGCAGACAGCAGCTTTTCCTTTTTACTTTATTTCCAGCAGCAATAAAACAAACGTCTTCCAGAAGAAAACACAAACGTCAGCGTTGAACATCTCAGCTCCATCTGGAGACGAGCACCAACCCAGAGAAGCTGTTAGTTCTGGAGCCTGAGCAGGAGGAACGACTGAGGACGTCTCTGGGGGACGTCTCTGAGGGACGTCACTGGAGGACATCACTGGAGGATGTCTCTGGGGGACGTCTCTGGAGGATATCACTGGAGGACATCTCTGGAAGATGTCTCTGGGGGACGTCTCTGGAGGATATCACTGGAGGACGTCTCTGGGGGACGTCTCTGAGGGACGTCACTGGAGGACATCTCTGGGGGACGTCTCTGGGGAACGTCTCAAAGGGACATCACTGGAGGACGTCTCTGGGGAACGTCTCTGGAGGACATCACTGGAGGACGTCTCTGAAAGACGTAATGGGGATGTCTCTAGGGGACGTCTCTGAGGGATGTTATGGAGGACGTCACTGGAAGATGTCTCTGGGGGACGTTATAGGCGACGTCTCTGGGGACGTCACTGGAGGACATCTCTGAGGATCATCTCTGGAGGACACCTCTGGGGGATGTTATGGGGGGCGTCTCTGGAGGACGTCACTGGAGGACGTCTCTGACAGACGTTATGGGGGACGTCACTGGAGGACATCTCTGGGAGATGTTATGGGGGATGTCACTGGAGGACATCTCTGGGGGATGTCTCTGGGGGACATCACTGGAGGACGTCTCTGGGGGACATCTCTGAGGGAAGTTATGGAGGATGTCTCTGGAGGACATCACTGGAGGATGTCTCTGGGGGACGTAATGGGGACGTCTCTGACTCTCTCTGGGGACGTCTCTGGGAGATGCTCTGGGGGACGCCTCTGACTCTCTCTGGGGACATCTCTGAGGGACGTCTCTGAAGGACATCTCTGAGGAATGTCCCTGGGGGACATCGCTGACTCTCTAGGGGACGTTTTGGGGCACGTCTCTGGGGGACGTCTCTGAAGGATATCTCTAACTCTCTGGGGGATGTCTCTGGGGGACGTCTCTGACTCTCTCTGGGGGACGTCTCTGAGGGACATCTCTGACTCTCTGGGGGATGTCTCTGGGGGATGTCTTTGACTCTCTGGGGGACGTCTCTGGGGGACGTCTCTGACTCTCTGGGGGATGTCTCTGGGGGACGTCTCTGACTCTCTGGGGGACGTCTCTGGGGGATGTTCTGGGGTATGTCTCTGAGGGATGTCTCTGGAGGACGTCTTTGACTCTCTCTGGGGGACGTTATGAGAAACGTCTCTGGGGGATGTCTTCACTCATTGCCACTGTCCTCGCTGTCATCGTGTCCGTCCTCCGGCGCTGCGTCTCCGGGTCGGTCCGGGAAGTTCAGGATGCGTTTGTGGGCCTGAAGGATGAACTGCTGCTGCTTGAAGTAAACCTTCAAGACCCCTTTGATGAGGACGAAGACGACACCGCCCTGCAGGGACAGAACAGGAGACCAGGTCCAGAACAAGAAACCAGGGACAGAACAGGAGACCAGGTCCAGAACAGGAAACCAGGTCCAGAAAAAACCGCTCTGCACTTGTTCTCATTACATTTTTTGTTTTCTTACATGAAACATCTGATGTTGGGCCACACCCACAGACCCATTGCTGATGTTGGGCCACACCCACAGACTGATGTTGGGCCACACCCACAGACCCGTGGCTGATGTTGGGCCACACCCACAGACCCGTGGCTGATGTTGGGCCACACCCACAGACCCGTGGCTGATGTTGGGCCACACCCACAGGTCTGTGGCTGATGTTGGGCCACACCCACAGACCTGTGGCTGATGTTGGGCCACACCCACAGACCCGTGACTGATGTTGGGCCACACCCACAGACCTGTGACTGATGTTGGGCCACACCCACAGGTCTGTGACTGATGTTGGGCCACACCCACACACCTGTGGCTGATGTTGGGCCACACCCACAGACCTGTGGCTGATGTTGGGCCACACCCACAGACCCGTGGCTGATGTTGGGCCACACCCACAGACCTGTAACTGATGTTGGGCCACACCCACAGACCCGTGGCTGATGTTGGGCCACACCCACAGACCCGTGGCTGATGTTGGGCCACACCCACAGACCCGTGGCTGATGTTGGGCCACACCCACAGACCCGTGGCTGATGTTGGGCCACACCCACAGACCCGTGGCTGATGTTGCGCCACACCCACAGACCCGTGGCTGATGTTGGGCCACACCCACAGACCTGTGACTGATGTTGGGCCACACCCACAGGTCTGATTGGCGTGTAAATGGAATGACGTGTCAAGGTGAGGTAAAGTGATGGAGCTTCAGGTGTTCTCACCAGGACCGTGCGCTGCAGGTTGGAGGAAACCCGCCGGAACATCAGCCGACCCACCAGGCTGGCGACGGAGGGGAAGATGAGCGCTCCGCACAGAGTTCTGGACAGCGACAGGTGGTCTCCAGAACCGGGACCGTCTCCAGGCGCCCGAGGCAGGTAACCGCTGCTCCCTGAGGGCCAGACACATTAACATGAAGATCCAGATCCAGGACCAGGATCAGAACCAGGATCAGAACCAGGACCAGGACCAGAACCAGGATCAGGACCAGGACTCAGGTCACATGGCACCCAGAACCAGAACCGGGACCAGGACCAGAACCAGGACCAGATCCAGGAATACGACTCAGGTCACATGACAGCCAGAACCAGGACCAGGACCAGGATCAGAACCAGGACCAGAACTGGGATCAGGACCAGGACTCAGGTCATATGACAGCCAGAACCAGAACCAGGACCAGAACCAGGAACAGGACTCAGGTCACATGACAGCCAGAACCAGGACCAGGACCAGGATCAGAACCAGGACCAGAACTGGGATCAGGACTCAGGTCACATGACAGCCAGAACCAGAACCAGGACCAGAACCAGGATCAGAACCGGGACCAGGACCAGAACCAGGATCAGGATCAGGACCAGGACCAGGACTCAGGTCACATGACAGCCAGAACCAGAACCAGAACCAGGACCAGAACCAGGAACAGGACTCAGGTCACATGACAGCCAGAACCAGAACCAGGACCAGGACTCAGGTCACATGACAGCCAGAACCAGGACCAGGACCAGGACTCAGGTCGCATGACAGCCAGAACCAGGACCAGGACCAGAACCAGGACTCAGGTCACATGACAACCAGGACCAGGACCAGGACTCAGGTCGCATGACAGCCAGAACCAGAACCAGGACCAGAACCAGGACTCAGGTCACATGACAGCCAGAACCAGGACCAGAACCAGGACCAGGGCCAGAACCAGGACTCAGGTCACATGGCAGCCAGAACCAGGACCAGAACCAGGACCAGAACCAGGACCAGGGCCACAGAGCCATGGCGGGTTGGGGTTGGGTGATCAGAACCTACCTGGAGGGAAGCTGCGTTTGCAGCAGCGCCGCTGCCACAGCCGGACCACGTAATCCTCCCAGCGGATCATCTTCCCCAGAACCAGCAGGACTGGGATGGTGGGCAGACCCATGAGCAGGAACAGCGGGTCGGCCCGCTCCATCACGTAGAGCCCCTTCTTATGTCCCACCACCTGGAGGCAGAGACACCGGGTCAAAGATGTCAGCGGTTCTGAAGGTTCCTGGACCTGAGTGACCACCAGACCTGCATGACCGTCACCGCTCCGTAGGTGACCGCAGACCAGTACACCGTCCCCACCAGAACCCCCACAGCAGCGACCGGACTGACCCGGGACAGAGCTGCATCCGCCTGCTGCAGGACCGACACCAGTGGACCTGAGGACGACAGTCAACCAGTTAGTTCAGCCAAATCCTGGTTCTGGTTCAACTGAGACCCAAATACGAGGACTTAAAAACTGATTTACAACATTTAACCAAACGAGCTGCTAATGAACACGTCAGACCACAGAAACCAGTCAGAGCTCTGAGCCTCTGAAACTGCAGAGGACCAGAGGACCTTCTCCACAAGACTCTGCTGCGTTCTGATTGGATGGCGTGAAATACTGCTGCCTTGATTCGCTGTGAAGATTCTCCTTCAGATCAGCTAATAAACAACCTCAGATCAACTAATAAACAACCTCAGATCAACTAGTAAACAACCCCAGATCAGCTAATAAACAACCTCAGATCAACTAATAAACAACCTCAGATCAACTAGTAAACAACCTCAGATCAACTAATAAACAACCTCATATCAACCAATGAATAACCTCAGACCAACTAGTAAAAAACCTCAGATCAACTAGTAAACAACCTCAGTTCAACTAATAACCAACCTCAGATCAACTAGTAAACATCAGATCAACTAGTAAACAACCTCAGATCAACTAATAACCAACCTCAGATCAACCAATGAATAACCTCAGATAAACTAGTAAACAACCTCAGTTCAACTAATAACCAACCTCAGATCAACTAGTAAACATCAGATCAACTAGTAAACAACCTCAGATCAACTAATAACCAACCTCAGATTAACTAATAACCAACCTCAGATCAACTAATAACCAACCTCAGATCAACTAATAACCAACCCCATATCAACCAATGAATAACCTCAGATCAACTAGTAAACAACCTCAGTTCAACTAATAACCAAACTCAGATCAACTAGTAAACATCAGATCAACTAGTAAACAACCTCAGATCAACTAATAACCAACCTCAGATCAACCAATGAATAACCTCAGATCAACTAGTAAACAACCTCAGTTCAACTAATAACCAACCTCAGATCAACTAGTAAACATCAGATCAACTAGTTAACAACCTCAGATCAACTAATAAACAACCTCAGATCAACTAATAACCAACCTCAGATCAACTAATAACCAACCCCATATCAACCAATAAACAACCTCAGATCAACTAATAACCAACCTCAGATCAACTAATAACCAACCTCAGATCAACTAATAAACAACCCCATATCAACCAATGAATAACCTCAGATCAACTAGTAAACAACCTCAGATCAACTAATAACCAACCTCAGATCAACTAATAACCAACCTTAGATCAACTAATAAACAACACCATATCAACCAATGAATAACCCCAGATCAACTAGTAAACAACCTCAGTTCAACTAATAACCAACCTCAGATCAACTAGTAAACATCAGATCAACTAGTAAACAACCTCAGATCAACTAGTAAAAAACCTCAGATCAACTAATAACCAACCCCAAATCAACTAGTAAACAACCTCTGATCAACTAATAAACAACCTCAGATCAACTAATAACCAACCTCAGATCAACTAATAACCAACCTTAGATCAACTAATAAACAACCCCATATCAACCAATGAATAACCTCAGATCAACTAGTAATCAACCTCAGTTCAACTAATAACCAACCTCAGATCAACTAGTAAACATCAGATCAACTAGTAAACAACCTCAGATCAACTAGTAAAAAACCTCAGATAAACTAGTAAACAACCTCAGATCAACTAGTAAAAAACCTCAGATCAACTAATAACCAACCCAGATCAACTAATAACCAACCCCAAATCAACTAGTAAACAACCTCTGATCAACTAATAATCAACCTCAGATCAACTAATAACCAACCCCATATCAACCAATAAACAACCTCAGATCAACTAATAACCAACCTCAGATCAACTAATAAACAACCCCATATCAACCAATGAATAACCTCAGATCAACTAGTAAACAACCTCAGATCAACTAATAACCAACCTTAGATCAACTAATAAACAACCCCATATCAACCAATGAATAACCTCAGATCAACTAGTAAACAACCTCAGTTCAACTAATAACCAACCTCAGATCAACTAGTAAACAACCTCAGATCAACTAGTAAAAAACCTCAGATCAACTAATAACCAACCCCAAATCAACTAGTAAACAACCTCAGATCAACTAATAAACAACCTCAGATCAACTAATAACCAACCTCAGATCAACTAATAACCAACCTTAGATCAACTAATAAACAACCCCATATCAACCAATGAATAACCTCAGATCAACTAGTAAACAACCTCAGTTCAACTAATAACCAACCTCAGATCAACTAGTAAACATCAGATCAACTAGTAAACAACCTCAGATCAACTAGTAAAAAACCTCAGATCAACTAGTAAAAAACCTCAGATAAACTAGTAAACAACCTCAGATCAACTAGTAAAAAACCTCAGATCAACTAATAACCAACCCCAAATCAACTAGTAAACAACCTCTGATCAACTAATAAACAACCTCAGATCAACTAATAAACAACCTTAGATCAACTAGTAAACAACCTCAGATCAACTAATAACCAACCTCAGATCAACTAGTAAACATCAGATCAACAAGTAAACAACCTCTGATCAACAAGTAAACAACCTCAGATCAACTAGTAAACAACCCCAGATCAAAAAGTAAACAACCTCAGATCAACAAGTAAACAACCTCAGATCAACAAGTAAACAATCACAGATCAACAAGTAAACAACCTCAGATCAACTAATAACCAACCCCAAATCAACTAGTAAACAACCTCTGATCAACTAATAAACAACCTCAGATCAACTAATAAACAACCTTAGATCAACTAATAACCAACCTCAGATCAACTAATAACCAACCTCAGATCAACTAGTAAACATCAGATCAACAAGTAAACAACCTCTGATCAACAAGTAAACAACCTCAGATCAACTAGTAAACAACCCCAGATCAAAAAGTAAACAACCTCAGATCAACAAGTAAACAACCTCAGATCAACAAGTAAACAATCACAGATCAACAAGTAAACAACCTCAGATCAACAAGTAAACAACCCCAGATCAAAAAGTAAACAACCTCAGATCAACAAGTAAACAACCTCAGATCAACAAGTAAACAATCACAGATCAACAAGTAAACAACCTCAGATCAACAAGTAAACAACCTCAGATCAACTAATAACCAACCCCAAATCAACTAGTAAACAACCTCTGATCAACTAATAAACAACCTCAGATCAACTAATAAACAACCTTAGATCAACTAATAACCAACCTCAGATCAACTAATAACCAACCTCAGATCAACTAGTAAACATCAGATCAACAAGTAAACAACCTCTGATCAACAAGTAAACAACCTCAGATCAACTAGTAAACAACCCCAGATCAAAAAGTAAACAACCTCAGATCAACAAGTAAACAACCTCAGATCAACAAGTAAACAATCACAGATCAACAAGTAAACAACCTCAGATCAACAAGTAAACAATCACAGATCAACAAGTAAACAACCACAGATTATGACTTCAAGTTGTAAAATATTGAATTTTGTTTAAATACAACTTTCCGTCCTAAAACTCAATAATTTTTCCTTTAAATCTGATTTTTTTTAATATCGTAACCTGTTGTTGTAAACAGCTAATTTAACAACTTAACTTGGTTGTAAAATATCTACTTTATATTAACTATTTTACATAAAAGCACAACTTTATGTCCTAAAATCACAAGGTTTTTAAAAGTGTGACTTTTGTAGAAATGCATGATTTTTTTTTTTTGGGTAAAAACATTTTAGTTGTTGAATCTTTTCTGACGTCAGACTGATGCTCAACAGCCATCATGGTTATTTCTAAAACCTCCAACATCTAGAAACGTCTCTTTCTGCAGAAAGCTCTCAGCTGAGGCTGAAGGGGGAGGAGCTTAGCCACCAGCTGCAGTTTACCTGTGCAGGTGGCTGCTGGGACTCAGGTGTGTTTAGTTACACGTCAGATAGATCAGATTAACGCTGTCGTTCTTCAGATAAACTCAGTTTAGATCTCAGACGTCAGCGGTTCAAGTTTCAGCTGCGGTTTTATGGTTTTATGTGAAACCGAGCAGAGCGGCTGCCACGGTTCTGGACTCTGGGACCCACCCATCCTGGGGAAGACCACGTGGTACCGGGTTCCACACTGAGGGCAGCTGACCGGCGCTGCGCTGTTGGACTTCTGCTTCTCATCCAGCCAGCGCTGCAGACACGACTGGTGGATCCACTTGGTACAACCTTTACATCTGCAGGGACTCACCCACTCAGCCCCGCGGTCGTCACGCTCGCTGGAGAAACACACCCAGCAGTGTCTGCAGGAGAGACAGAACCTTCAGCACCAGAACAGAACCTTCAGCACCAGAACAGAACCTTCAGCACCAGAACAGAAGCACGAATAGGATTCAGTGTCTTCAAATATCAGAAAAACATTACTTCTCAGTGATTTCTTCAGCAGTGGCCATGCTAGTGAACAGAACCCATCAGACTGGACCAGAACCTGCAGAACAGAACCAGAACCTGTATAACAGTTACACCTCCATCAGATTAGCTGACTCTCAACCTGCAGGGACAGTTTTGTCCACCAGGGGGCACCGACACACTGGTGATCATTTATCTACACGCTACAAGATAATAACACATTAAATTAAAATGAATATTCTCAGTAAAATAAAAAAATATGAAGTAACCATAGAACAAGAGTAAATAAAAAGAAATGTAAAAAGATATTTTATGTAAAAGGTTATATAAACAAACTAAATAATATTATATATGTAATATATCCATCCATCTATTATCTATACCTGCTTAATCCTCTGCAGGGTCACGCAGATCTGCTGGAACATATCCCTTTATGTAATATATATTATATATAATTATAATCAGAATCAGAATCAACTTTATTGCCAAGTACGATTTTACACATACGAGGAATTTGTTGTGGCGATTATGGCGCATGCAATTAAGGATAAAATATAACAAACAATGTAAACTAAAAATATTACAATATAAATATATATACACAAACTGTTTTTTGCATTAAGAGCAGAATGACCAATATATATATATGTAGTTATATACATTTAATCAGTTCATAAATATAATTAGAATTGTAAAAGATAACATTTATTTTAGTTAATTAATTCATTAAAATGAACAAATACTGAGAAATCTTTGTAAAGAAACAAACTTGACCTCTGAACCTGAATTCAAATTTTATTTCTCTACATCTTTTACACTTTCAAGCAGCACGAGCCCCGTTCTCACTGACGTCACATCCTCCAGTTCTGATGCTAACAGTTAGCTCCGGACGCTAAAATAACTTAAATAATGAGTTTCTAACATCAAAAACAGTCGCATAGAAGCTCAACAAACACCAGTCTGATCGGTTTACGGAGCAGCCGTGACTGACAGGAAACAAACTTCCACCTACCGGACATAATCCGGACAGAAATCCACCGTTGATGAACTTCGACCGGTGAATTTTATTGTGTTTTTAACTCTGACGACTGTCAGAAAGACCCGCCTCCGCTGGTCTTTCTTGGTTTCTGATTGGCCAACGGCTTTGACGTTTCCTGAACACAACAATGTTGTGTTCAGGAAACGTGAAGACAACAGTGTTGTGTTCAGGAAACGTGGAAAATATAGGAGAATTGAAACGCGGGAGGTTTTTCATCAGTGAGTCGTGATCTAAGTTTAAAATGGGATTAAAAACAATTTGTTGATTTTATATTGTTATTATTCCATTGGAAAGTCATTGATCACTCCTTTATTACTATTGATTTAAGCTGATCATTTATTACCATTTCTCAGGTTTATTACTGTATATGATTCTGTTCCAAAACTACTTCTTCTCCTCTCAGCTGTTCTCTTCAGAGTTCTCCTCAGTTGAATCATCTCATCCATCCTCTCCATCCTCGTCTCTTCATCTCCTCTTCCTCTCCATCCATAAATCTCCTCTCTGGTCTTCCTCCAGACCTCCTGTTCCAGTTCCAGCCTCATCATCCTTCTCCAGATATCTTCTCCATCCCTCCTCAGTTCACGTCCAAACCATCTCAGTCTGGTTCTTCTCTCCAGAACATCTAACATGTTCTGTCCCTCTGATGTTCTCCTTCTTGATTCTCTCCATCCTGGTTCCTCCCAGAGAGAACCTCAACATCTGAACCTCTGTCTCCTGTCTTCTCCTCAGGACCTCAGTCTCTGAAACAACAGCATCTCAGGTCTCATCTCAGGTCTCACCACCATCTTCTACACCTTTACTTTCATTCTGATCAAACTCTTTTATCACTCTTTTCTCCACCTGTTCCATCCTGCTCCAACACTCTTCTTCACCTCTTTTCTTCATCCTCTGTTTCTCTGGACTGTTGAACCTCAGTTCTTCAACTCCTCCTCCTCCTCTCTGCTCCCTGTAGTCTCTCCGTTCCTCTCTGGTTCCTCTCATTCACTCATCTATTCTGTCTGCAGCTGACCTTCATTCCTTTCATCTCCAGGTCAGACCTCCACCTCTCTAGATGTTCCTCCACCTCTCGAGATGTTCCTCCACCTCTAGATGTTCCTCCACCTCTAGATGTTCCTCCATCTCTCTAGAAGCTCCTCCACCTCTCTAGATGTTCCTCCACCTCTAGATGTTCCTCCACCTCTCTAGAAGCTCCTCCACCTCTCTAGATGTTCCTCCACCTGTCTAGATGTTCCTCCACCTCTCTAGATGTTCCTCCACCTCTCTAGATGTTCCTCCACCTCTCTAGATGTTCCTTCGCCTCTCTAGGTGTTCCTCTGCCTCTCTAGATGTTCCTCCACCTCTCTAGATGTTCCTCCACCTCTAGATGTTCCTCCGCCTCTCTAGATGTTCCTCCACCTCTCTAGATGTTCCTCCACCTGTCTAGATGTTCCTCCACCTGTCTAGATGTTCCTCCATCTCTCTAGATGTTCCTCCACCTCTCTAGATGTCCCTCCACCTCTAGATGTTCCTCCACTCTAGATGTTCCTCCACCTCTAGATGTTCCTCCACCTCTCTAGATGTTCCTCCACCTCTCTAGATGTTCCTCCACCTCTAGATGTTCCTCCACCTCTAGATGTTCCTCTGCCTCTCTAGATGTTCCTCCACCTCTTTAGATGTTCCTCCTCCTCTCTAGATGTCCCTCCACCTCTAGATGTTCCTCCACCTCTCTAGAAGCTCCTCCACCTCTCTAGATGTTCCTCCACCTCTAGTTATTCTTCCACCTCTAGATGTTCCTCCACCTCTCTAGAAGCTCCTCCACCTCTAGATGTTCCTCCACCTCTCTAGAAGCTCCTCCACCTCTCTAGATGTTCCTCCACCTCTAGATGTTCCTCCGCCTCTGTAGATGTTCCTCCACCTCTCTAGAAGCTCCTCCACCTCTAGATGTTCCTTCACCTCTCTAGAAGCTCCTCCACCTCTCTAGATGTTCCTCCACCTCTCTAGAAGCTCCTCCACCTCTAGATGTTCCTCCACCTCTCTAGAAGCTCCTCCACCTCTCTAGATGTTCCTCCACCTCTCTAGATGTTCCTCCACCTCTAGATGTCCTTCCACCTCTCTAGATGTTCCTCCGCCTCTGTAGATGTTCCTCCACGTCTCTAGATGTTCCTCCACCTCTCGATGTTCCTCCACCTCTCTCTTCAGTCCTCTCAGTGTCCCACTTCTTCTTACTTCACCTCTTTCTCTGTTCATCCTCCTGCACTTCCTCCTTCCACCACCAAGTCTCCTTGTCTCCTTTCCTACCAGATGTTCCTCCAAGTCCTCTCCTACCTGTCTCCCTGATCACATCAGCTGTAGTGGTCCAGTCACCTGGAAGCTCCACCTGATCATCCAGAATCTGTCTCTCTCCTACCACTTATTTTCTTCTAAAACGAATCCTTTTTATAATATTACCACGACTTCTTAAAAAAAATAATTTAATTAATAATTCATTAAAATGCAATTGCAATTCTTGTCCTGAAATTAGGATTTTTCTATTGTAACAATTACAAATCTTGCTGTCAAAAGCAACAACTTATGAAGAAAAACAACTTTATGTAGTAAAATAGTAATAATAACTTTGTATCTTTGAAACTTGTGCTAAAATTACAAATTTATGTTGTAAAATGTATGTTGTAGAGTCACGAATTTTAGTCGACTTCGTAGAAGTATATATTAGTGACAGACGTCGCGGCGGTTTTGACTACAAACATGGTTCCCTTAACTTACGCGTGGCTGGTCCATTATCAGCGCTCTGATTGGTTCAAACGTCTGTCGGTCAGAAATGTCGCCTCAGATCATTGGTCTCCTTCACCATCAATCACAGACATATCCCGCCTATGATGCTGTTGTTGTGGCGGGGTGGGAGGAGCTAGGCTCAGTGGCGGGCGGGGCTAGGCTCAGCGGCAGCAGCGGAGCGGCAGTCGATCGAGCTTTTTCCTTTTTACATGATTAAAAACACTAAACGGAGACGAAGACGCACGCGGATCAGTGGAAACGCACCTGAAGAAGTCTATCCGTCATGGAGTCCTACGACATCTTAGCTAACCAGCCGGTGGTGATCGATAATGTGAGTATGATGATGATGTCATTGATCCACACCCAAACAGGCCGCTAGCCGCTAGCTCAGTGAGCGGCTCCGCTGGAGGGAAAAACCCTCACGGACGACCTCGAGCCCCGTCCGTGCAGGTGTTTCACACCTGCCTCCACAGCTGGAGCTGCTCCAGTCTCTCAGGGGACTCTCTACCCGCAGAGACCCCGCAGCTCTCGGGCCGGCAGCAGCTGAGCGGCTAGCCTCGTTGGCATTTTCAGCTGAATCATCTCAGAACCTCCGCCGGTTCCGGAGGTTCTGCTCAAACCTCCCAGTCTTGCAGTAGTCTGTTAACAGTCTCACCCGAACCCAGACTATTAAACACAAAGCACCAACGGTACCCGGAACCTGAGCTGCCAGGGAGCTCACCTGTCCAGGTGAAGTCAGCTTCAGGCTGGACGTGTCAGTGACGTTGTTGGGTGTTTTTTGTGGAAGGTTCTGTTCAACAGCTTCAGAACCACTAAGAGAAACATATAAGACACTCTCTGTTGTTGCGTCAGATGGCGTTCTCTTTTTTATGTACATATTTTTGTGGAAAAAATAATTTCCCTTTCCAAGCGCTGCCGTTCAATGTGATCCAGTTTTCCTGAAATAGCTCCCGAAACACGTGACCCAGTGACTTCAAAACAAAGCCGAATTGTAGCACCGAAAGACACAAATGAGACACACCCTTTTGTGTCGCATTTCAAGGTTTTTTATATTTAATGTTAGTGTTGTTGTGGAAAAAAGTTATTTTTTTCTCAGTAGTCTCTGAGTGACGTGATCCAGTGTCTCCAAACTCAAGCTGAATTTTAGTTCTTCAAATTTATCTGTAGAACTAAAATTGTAAAGAGGCGTGTCCTTTTTGTTATAAGACACGCCCTTTTCCCCATTTTTCTTTTATTTGTCTTTTAAAGATGTCTTGAACCCCCCCACCCAACAGCATCTGGATCAGTGTCTCTAAAGTAAACCTGAATTTAGTACTGGCAGAAACAAGTGAGGCTCGTGCTTTTTTTGCTGCATTTAGGGGCAATGTTTTTCATTAATATTTTCTATAAAAAACAAAAACCCCTGTTTTACAACAGCTTCCAGGCAATGAGACCGTGTGACTCTCGGGTCTCAAGTTTGTCAGCTGCTCTCAAATGAAGTTTTTTTTTTTTGTTTTGTTTTATTTCTTAAGGCGTTTCTTCTTTTTCTTTTGTAGTATTTTTATTCAGCTCAGGTTTGGACTCACCTGGTCTTTATGGTTCTGGAAGGTTTTGCAGAAAAATGCTAACAATGGTCCTGAATGGACATGAGTGAAATGTCCAACCTGAAACCAGCTTCAGCTCGTATTTAAGCAGCTGCAGGTGGAAGTCCTGTTAAAACCAGCTATGATTTTATTAGAGGGCTAATAAACCCTATTAACCCTAACAGTGCCTATTAACCCGGCAGTGAAGGCCGGGAGTCGAACTTGTGACCTCTGCAGGACTGTGGTCTCTGGATGTGGACTACCTGCTGAAACCACTGGACTACACACCTGCCCCAGACATGATTATTATTAATGGAATTAAACTACAGATAAGATCATAAACAGATCACATCAGTATGGAGTCCGCCATCATGGAATCGTGGACAGAATCGCGGAATTGGAGATTAAAAACGGAATTCACTTTAAATGCGCAATATAACAGAACTGAACGCAATTTGCTTACTACATCAGCTCTAGTAAATATAGTAAATCTAGTTTTTTTCTGTTACCAGACACGCAGTTTGTCATGACGTACCTGAAAAATGTCAGGTACGTCATGACAAACTAAAATGATTAGTTTACTGCTGTTGAAATTTCTTTTTTGCACTTTAAATTAGGGGTGCACGATAACTATCGACCCGATAACTATCGGGCCGATAACAGGAAATGATGACATCATCCCGATAAGTCTGATATCAAGACGAATAGCCCCGATAACATATATATATCTGTCAACACGGCAGTGCCTCGCTCCCTCTGAGCCTTGAATGACCAGCAGTGAATGTTATGTTCAAGTAACGTCAGCATAATCAGAAAAACGATTACTCAATCAGGAAAATCAAGAATACCCCCTCATGCCAGAAAACAACTCGTTAACTCGGTCATAATTTTAGTAGTTGCTGACTTGAATTGATATTCGCAGTATTTTCCCACATGTTACACATAAACAATAGAAAAAATGGAAAAGGCTGAAAGAACGATGAGGGAACGGATGAATTTATGTTACACCTTGAATGCAGCATTGCGGAACAGTGCGCTGATAAAAACAAACAAACATGGCGGCGTGTAGAACTTGGTGAAAGTTTCAGAGGAAGATAGTTTGCTGGTTATTTGTGACAAATGCTCCAAGCGAAGGAGGGAAAAATAGCACAAGCTTTAATGCGTCAAACCCGATCAGCCACCAGAAACATAACCATTGGTTCCATGAAGTTTTGAAATCACGCTAACAGGAGCTAACATGAGCTAACATGAGCAAGCCAGCAGTAAGTCAACCCTCCGCTCCCAGAGGGTTGGAGGTTAGTGGATTAGAGTTAGGCTGCAGGGTTAGGGGTTAGTTTTAAGGTTAGGGGCTTAGGGTTAGGATTAGGGTTAGGGTTAAGGGGTTGGGGGTTAGGGATAGGAAGTAAGGGTCAGAGGGTTAGGGGGTTAGGGTTAGGGGGTTAGTGTTAGAGGGTTAGGGTTAGGGGGTTGGGGGGTTAGAGTTAGGGGGTTAGGGTTAGTGTTAGAGGGTTAGGGAGTTAGGGTTAGGGGGTTAGAGTCAGGGTTAGAGGGTTACGGGGTTAGAGGGTTAGGGTTAGAGGGTTAGGGTTATGGTTAGGGGTTAGGGGTTAGAGTTAGGGTTAGGGGGTTGGGGGGTTAGGATTAGAGGGTTAGGGTTAGTGTTAGAGGGTTGGGGTTAGGGGGTTAGTGTTAGGGGGTTAGAGTTAGGGTTAGGGGGTTGGGGTAGGGGGGGTTAGGGTTAGGGTTAGGGGGTTGGGGGGTTAGAGTTAGGGGGTTAGGGTTAGTGTTAGAGGGTTAGGGGGTTAGGTTAGGGGGTTAGAGTCAGGGTTAGAGGGTTACGGGGTTAGAGGGTTAGGGGGTCAGGGTTAGAGGGTTAGGGTTAAGGTTAGGGGGTTAGGGTTAGAGGGTTGGGGGTTAGGGTTAGGGGGTTAGGGTTAGGGGGTTAGGGTTAGAGGGTTAGGCTGTAGGGTTAGGGGGTTAGGGTTAGGGGGTTAGGGTTAGGGGGTTAGGGGGTTAGGGTTAGAGTTAGGGTTAGGGGTTAGGGTTAGGGGGTTAGGGTTAGGGGGTTAGGGTCAGGCTGCAGGGACTGGTGGATGTGGAGCAGCAGTGTTTCCAGCTGTAACAGAAGCGTTTCAGTGTTCCTGAGCAGCTGATTGTGACTGAGGCCTCAGGCTGGTCTCATGACCTCCGTCTCTGATGAATCCAACAACCCTGCGATGCTGAGATGAGACTGAAGACCTTCTGTGATGATGATGTCCACAGCTGCTCTGGGGGAGCCTCTATTTCCTTTAGGAATCAAGGCAGCTGACAGAGTTTATTTATTTAGATGATCGGGAGATTTTCTTTTTTCTCTTCACCATATGAAAAAACCGTTTCAAATAACAAAAATAAATTTGCCTAGTCATTGAGGGAAATAAGTATTTGATCCCCTCGCAAAACATGATCTAATACTTGGTGGCAAAACCCTTGTTGGCAGCACAGCTGTCAGACGTTTCTTGTAGTTGTTTACTAGGTTTAAAGTAGGGATGGGCATTTGGTCGAGATTTATTTGTCGATCGTCGGGAGAATTAATGATTAAAAATCGATTAATCATTAACATTTTACATTGAAAACTATCACAATTACTCTCTATCGGCGTGACGTTTTCCCCTTTGGCCTGGTTGCTATGGCCCGCGCATGCCCAGATGTGTTCAGTAAAACCGGATGTTCGTGGTCGAGAATAACGTGACATTTCCTGTTTCTTTTCTTTAAAAAAAAAACAACGATAATAAAAGAGAGATATCGAGGAGACTACGTAACAAGGACAATTTATATCAAGGTGTCAGTATTACAGGCTTTTTGTTTCTTAAAAAGATGCGCTTGTTGTGTGCTCGATGTGTACTGCAGCTCCATCTGGTCCGTGCTAACACCGAGTTGAGGCTAGGCTAGGCTAGGCTAGGCTAGGCTAATGATGAACCGCCTCCACCGTCCTTTACAAGGCTTGGATGCGCGTTGTTCAAGTGATACATCATTGTCGTTGTCGATTAATTGTATTTGTAATTAGCATTGCAGTGATTGCAGAACACTTGCTCATTTTCTAAACTAAAATGGTCCCACGCCACACTTCACCACGACCGCTTCATGATTAGGCGATGACCTACAGAAGCTCGCATGTAACAACTGAGGCCAGCCAGGGTACGATGGTGAAATGTTGCCCCCTGGTGGCAAATTTCTATCTATTGTCCCTGACATCTTTTGACAGCTCTTTAGTCTTGTCCATGGTGGAGTATTACTGAGTCTGTGGGCAGATGGCTTTTTATACAGGTGACTGTTTGGAACAGGTGTCTCTCATGCAGGTAATTACTTCAGTGAGATTAGGAGTATGATAGTGGTCTGTGGGAACCAACACTGGTCAAGGTTAGTCGGGGATCAAATACTTATTTCCCTCAATGACTTGCAAATTAATTTTTATTTTTCATTTCGTGTAATTTTCTCAAATATTTTTTCAATATTCTTTCTATAACTGTTAAAATAAAGCTGCCATAAAAATCTGAGACTGTTCATTTATTTCTTAAAATCAGCGGATGATCAAATACTTATTTCCTCCACTGTATATATATATGATATGAAATGTTCTTTTTCTCTTTGAGCCTCTTGACTTCTGCGTAAAGATGCATTTCCTTAATTATTAAAATAAAATCAACCGTTTTGTACAGCTGCATTTCGTAGAGGAACCGCAGCCTCTAGTGGTCAGTAGAGGAACTGCAGCCTCTAGTGGTCAGTAGAGGAACTGCAGCCTCTAGTGGTCAGTAGAGGAACTGCAGCCTCTAGTGGTCAGTAGAGGAACTGCAGCCTCTAGTGGTCAGTAGAGGAACTGCAGCCTCTAGTGGTCGGTGGAGGAACCGCAGCCTCTAGCGGTCAGTAGAGGAACTGCAGCTTCTAGTGGTCGGTGGAGGAACCGCAGCCTCTAGTGGTCAGTAGAGGAACTGCAGCCTCTAGTGGTCGGTGGAGGAACCGCAGCCTCTAGTGGTCGGTAGAGGAACTGCAGCCTCTAGTGGTCAGTAGAGGAACCGCAGCCTCTAGTGGTCAGTAGAGGAACTGCAGCCTCTAGTGGTCGGTAGAGGAACCGCAGTCTCTAGTGGTCGGTGGAGGAACCGCAGCCTCTAGCGGTCGGTAGAGGAAGCGCAGCCTCTAGTGGTCAGTAGAGGAACTGCAGCCTCTAGTGGTCGGTAGAGGAACCGCAGTCTCTAGTGGTCGGTGGAGGAACCGCAGCCTCTAGCGGTCGGTAGAGGAAGCGCAGCCTCTAGTGGTCAGTAGAGGAACTGCAGCCTCTAGTGGTCGGTGGAGGAACCGCAGCCTCTAGCGGTCGGTAGAGGAAGCGCAGCCTCTAGTGGTCAGTAGAGGAACCGCAGCCTCTAGTGGTCAGTAGAGGACTGCAGCCTCTAGTGGTCGGTAGAGAAACCGCAGCCTCTAGTGGTAGAGGAACAGTCTCTAGTGGTCGGTAGAGGAACTGCAGCCTCTAGTGGTCGGCGGAGGAAGCGCAGCCTCTAGTGGTCAGTAGAGGAACCGCAGCCTCTAGTGGTCAGTAGAGGAACTGCAGCCTCTAGTGGTCGGTAGAGGAACCGCAGCCTCTAGTGGTCGGTAGAGGAACCGCAGTCTCTAGTGGTCGGTAGAGGAACTGCAGCCTCTAGTGGTCGGCGGAGGAAGCGCAGCCTCTAGTGGTCAGTAGAGGAACCGCAGCCTCTAGTGGTCAGTAGAGGAACTGCAGCCTCTAGTGGTCGGCGGAGGAAGCGCAGCCTCTAGTGGTCAGTAGAGGAACCGCAGCCTCTAGTGGTCAGTAGAGGAACCGCAGCCTCTAGTGGTCAGTAGAGGAACCGCAGTCTCTAGTGGTCGGTAGAGGAACCGCAGTCTCTAGTGGTCGGTAGAGGAACTGCAGCCTCTAGTGGTCGGTGGAGGAACCGCAGGTTTCATAATGTCCTCTTTTATCTCTGCAGGGTTCAGGCGTCATCAAGGCTGGTTTCGCTGGTGACCAGATCCCCAAATACTGTTTCCCCAACTAGTAAGTGTGTTCCAGCCTCTCAGACCTGCAGGTCCTCAAACATCTGCCCAGGTGTTTACCGGCTGTTTTAACCTTCTGTCTGTTCAGTGTGGGACGTCCCAAACATGTCCGGGTGATGGCAGGAGCGCTGGAGGGAGACCTCTTCATCGGACCTAAAGCAGAGGTAATAAAAAAAAAAAAAGCTCCAGTCTGGTAGAGGTGGAGATGTAGACCAGAACCGAACTCTGATCCCGGACCACACAGCTCTGATTGAACATGTGAGGAGGAGCTGTGAACCTGCAGGTTCCTGGTCTTCAGGTGCAGGTGGTGATGAGTCAGAGTCATCGTAAAAACGTAATCATGAGCATCTTCTGGAGATCTTCAAGAGAACGATGAGTAACTGGTCAGAGGAGGCCGGTTAAACCAGAACCACTTTAACCAGAAATCCTTCCAGATATGGTGTTTTATCTCCACTGGCTCTTGAGATGTTGTAGCGCCCCCTGCAGACAAAACATCATGAGAGCTGCTGTCCTGAAGGATGTCGTATCCCGTCCATAATACTGACTTTTATTAAGTTACATCAGCGGTGTAATTACACACAGATAAAGTAACGTTTGAAGCCACGCCCAGAAAATGATTGACAGTTTGGGTTTCTGATGGAGGCGTGTCAGCTCAGGAACCTTCCCAGGAACCTGTGGAACCCTTCAGAACCTTCAGAACCTGTGTAAGAAGATTAAATGTTGTCTAAAGAGGCAGTTTAGTAAAATTCACAATTTTAGAACAAAAATTTGCTTCTTTTTTTTTCTTTTTTTTTCCAGACAAAAAGTTTCAATTATACAAAATTTGAAATTAAACAACATGTAAGTTTTGACATGATTTTTGCTAAATGTGATTTTTACACCAAAATATTAAAATTATACAGCAGTAGTCTTAATTATAGAAGAATAGGTGTTGATTTTAGCAAATATCACCATCTCACAACAGATTAAAGAATGAAAGCTTTTTTAAGAAAAAATGTTTTTTTGTGCTTTTTACAATAAACACGTGATTTTAGGACCAAATAAGTCAAAAACTGATTCAGCAAACGTTGTGATTTAGTGAAAGTGGAGAAAAACCTCATTAAAACACAAAGCCAGTATGTGGTCGTCTAAATGGAGGGAGGAGCTAAAGAGCTCCAGAGAGGGCGGGGCTTTTCACCGATCTCAGACAGACACATTCGTTTTATCCTGTCGTCATGGTGTCTCGTTTTCCTGGTGTCTTCATGGTGTCTTCCTGGTGTCTGATGTCCTCTCTGCGGTTCAGGAGCACAGGGGCTTGTTGTCGGTTCGATACCCGATGGAGCATGGCATCGTGAAGGACTGGAACGACATGGAGAGGATCTGGCAGTATGTCTACTCCAAAGAGCAGCTGCAGACCTTCTCAGAGGAGGTGAGGACTTTATCCAGAACCTTCTGGCACCAGTTGGAGCACCAGTAACCCCGTCTGGTTTGGTTTGTTTCCCAGCATCCTGTGCTGCTGACCGAGGCTCCCCTCAACCCCAGCAAGAACAGAGAGAAGGCTGCTGAGATCTTCTTTGAGACCTTCAATGTTCCTGCGCTCTTCATCTCCATGCAGGCTGTGCTGAGCTTGTAAGAACCTCCTGGTTGGATCACCTGCTTCCTGTCCAGCAGCTTTCTCATCAGCTTAAAACACCTGTGATGATGTCACACCACAGGGGTCAGGGGTCAGTGGTTAGGGGTTAGGGTTAGGGGTCAGTGGTTAGGGGTCAGAGGTCAGTGGTTAAGGATCAGGGGTCAGTGGTTAGGGTCAGGGGCCAGTGGTTAGGGGTTAGGGGTCAGTGGTTAGGGGCCAGGGGTTAGGGGTCATGGGTCAGGCTTAGGGGCCAGGGGTTAGGGGTCAGTGGTTAGGGGTCAGGGGTCAGTGGTTAGGGGTCAGTGGTTAGGGGTCAGGGGTCAGTGGTTAAGGATCAGGGGTCAGTGGTTAAGGGTCATGGGTCCATGGTTAAGGGTCATGGGTCAGTGGTTAAGGGTCAGTGGTTAGGGGTTAGGGGCCAGTGGTTAGGGGCCAGGGGTTAGGGGTCAGTGGTTAGGGGTCATGGGTCCTTGGTTAGGGGTCAGGGGTCAGGGTCAGGATTAGGGATCAGGGGTCCGTGATTAAGGGTCAGTGGTTAAGGGTCATGGGTCCTTGGTTAGGGGTCAGTGGTTAGGGATCAGGGGTCAGGGTTTAAGGATCAGTGGTTAGGGGTCAGTGGTTAGGGGTCAGTGGTTAGGGGTCAGGGGTCAAGGCTGCTTCTTTCCTCCATTTAGCTCTGTGTAATGACAGCGTTTAATCTGCGGGCGGTAGGTGTATATGAACCTCATGGATGTTCTACCTCCACAGGTACGCCACGGGCCGAACCACAGGTGTGGTTCTGGACTCAGGCGATGGCGTCACCCACGTGGTTCCCATCTACGAGGGCTTCGCCATCCCTCACTCCATCATGCGCGTGGACATCGCTGGCAGAGATGTGTCGCGGTACCTGCGCCTGCTGCTGCGCAAAGAAGGATACAACTTCAACACGTCCGCCGAGTTCGAAGTGGTCCGTACCGTCAAGGAGGTGAGCCGTAACCGGTCCAAACAACCCGTTAACGGTGACCAGACATGTCTTTACCTTCCACCTAGCTAGTGGTCTTCATTTAGGGTTTCATTATCAACTCCCGCGAGTCAGGAGTTGTTATCTGGTCCTTTTATTTATACCACGGAGAACCTGCTCCACCATGAAGAACATGCTCCACCATGGAGAACCTGCTCCACCATGATGAACCTGCTCCACCATGGAGAACCTGCTCCACCATGAAGAACATGCTCCACCATGGAGAACCTGCTCCACCATGGAGAACATTCTTCACCACGGAGAACCTGCTCCACCATGAAGAACATGCTCCACCATGGAGAACCTGCTCCACCATGAAGAACATGCTCCACCATGGAGAACCTGCTCCACCATGATGAACCTGCTCCACCATGGAGAACCTGCTCCACCATGATGAACCTGCTCCACCATGGAGAACATGCTCCACCATGAAGAACATTCTTCACCACGGAGAACCTGCTCCACCATGAAGAACATGTTCCACCATGGAGAACCTGCTCCACCATGAAGAACATGCTCCACCATGGAGAACCTGCTCCACCATAAAGAACATGCTCCACCAAGGAGAACCTGCTCCACCATGAAGAACATGCTCCACCGTGAAGAACATGCTCTCGACCATGAAGAACATGCTCTCGACCATGGAGAACCTGCTCCACCATGATGAACCTGCTCCACTATGGAGAACCTGCTCCACCATGGAGAACCTGCTCCACCATGGAGAACCTGCTCCACCATGGAGAACCTGCTCCACCATGGAGAACCTGCTCCACCATGGAGACCATGAAACCTGCTCCACCATGAAGAACCTGCTCCACCATGGAGATCCTGCTCCACCATGAAGAACATGCTCCACCATGAAGAACATGCTCCACCATGAAGAACATGCTCCACCATGAAGAACATGCTCTCGACCATGAAGAACATGCTCTCGACCATGAAGAACCTGCTCCACCATGGAGAACCTGCTCCACCATGGAGAACCTGCTCCACCATGGAGAACCTGCTCCACCATGAAGAACCTGCTCCACCATGGAGATCCTGCTCCACCATGAAGAACATGCTCCACCATGAAGAACATGCTCCACCATGAAGAACATGCTCCACCATGAAGAACATGCTCTCGACCATGAAGAACCTGCTCCACCATGGAGAACCTGCTCCACCATGGAGAACCTGCTCCACCATGGAGAACCTGCTCCACCATGGAGAACCTGCTCCACCATGGAGAACCTGCTCCACTATGGAGAACCTGCTCCACCATGGAGAACATGCTCCTGTCCAACTATTCAGAGACCTGCAGCAGGAACCACATCTGAAATGAACTCATTTAGGAGAAAACTAGAACATTTATCAGTTTAAACATTAATGTTTATTAATGTTCAGTTGGGGATAAAATATTGATTCATGAGATTTAAATCTTTTAGTTTTTATTTCAAATTTAGAAAATGTACCATGTTTACAGATGTTTAAAGGTGTTAACAGACGTTTATAGATGTTAGCAGATGTTTATAGGTGTTAGCAGATGTTTACAGATGTTAGCAGATGTTTACAGATGTTAGCAGATGTTTACAGATGTTAGCAGATGTTTACAGATGTTAGCAGATGTTAGCAGATGTTTACAGGTGTTAGCAGATGTTTATAGGTGTTAGTAGATGTTTATAGGTGTTAGTAGATGTTTATAGATGTTAGCAGATGTTTACAGATGTTAGCAGACGTTTATAGATGTTAGCAGATGTTTACAGATGTTAGCAGATATTTACAGGTGTTAGCAGATGTTTATAGGTGTTAGTAGATGTTTATAGGTGTTAGTAGATGTTTATAGGTGTTAGTAGATGTTTATAGATGTTAGCAGATGTTTACAGATGTTAGCAGACGTTTATAGATGTTAGCAGATGTTTACAGATGTTAGCAGATATTTATAGGTGTTAGTAGATGTTTATAGGTGTTAGTAGATGTTTATAGATGTTAGCAGATGTTTACAGATGTTAGCAGACGTTTATAGATGTTAGCAGATGTTTACAGATGTTAGCAGATGGTTATAGGTGTTAGCAGATGTTTACAGGTGTTAGCAGATGTTTATAGGTGTTAGTAGATGTTTATAGATGTTAGCAGATGTTTACAGATGTTAGCAGACGTTTATAGATGTTAGCAGATGTTTACAGATGTTAGCAGATGGTTACAGGTGTTAGCAGATGTTTACAGGTGTTAGCAGATGTTTATAGGTGTTAGTAGATGTTTATAGGTGTTAGTAGATGTTTATAGATGTTAGCAGATGTTTACAGATGTTAGCAGATGTTTATAGATGTTAGCAGATGTTTACAGATGTTAGCAGATATTTATAGGTGTTAGTAGATGTTTACAGATGTTAGTAGATGTTTGTAGGTGTTAGCAGATGTTTATAGGTGTTAGCAGATGTTAGCAGATGTTTACAGAGGTTAGCAGATATTTATAGGTGTTAGTAGATGTTTACAGATGTTAGCAGATATTTATAGGTGTTAGTAGATGTTTACAGATGTTAGTAGATGTTTGTAGGTGTTAGCAGATGTTTATAGGTGTTAGCAGATGTTAGCAGATGTTTACAGAGGTTAGCAGATATTTATAGGTGTTAGCAGATGTTTACAGATGTTAGCAGATGTTTATAGGTGTTAGCAGATGTTTACAGATGTTAGCAGATGTTTATAGGTGTTAGCAGATGTTTACAGATGTTAGCAGATATTTATAGGTGTTAGTAGATGTTTACAGATGTTAGTAGATGTTTGTAGGTGTTAGCAGATGTTTATAGGTGTTAGCAGATGTTAGCAGATGTTTACAGAGGTTAACAGATATTTATAGGTGTTAGCAGATGTTTACAGATGTTAGCAGATGTTTATAGGTGTTAGCAGATGTTTACAGATGTTAGCAGATATTTCTAGATCTGATCTGGATCACAGCACCGCCACACTGGGACATGAACTAGGCTGGTTTTCTTACTAACCCCAACGACAGGAAATGATGTCATTTTTCTGGGATTTGTAGTTTTTCTGATGTTAAGGCGTCTCTTGTTTTGTAGTTTCTCATAAAAACAGCAGATCCGACTTCACATTTATTTTCACCTTCATGATGTCTTTTTGCAGATTTTCATTTTTGTTAGTTCATAAAAATGAGCGTGACTCAAAAATAATTATGAACACGCTCAAATGTTCTGTAGTTTTAAAGAGTTTGTGCAACTTTTTACATTTATAATAGTGATACAGCGATGATGTTTTTGTATTTAGAAAAATGTGTTTTTTGTGATTTATTGGATGTTACAGTGATTTATTTAGTCAGTCAGGACGTTTTATTACATATTAAAATTTGGGACCTAAGGGTTATATTGATGTATAACAAATGAAAATGCTAAAAGACCAAAGGCACTGCAGAGTTGTAGCTGTAAAGATCTGCTCTGGCAGAGCGGTTCTGTGGTTATAAAGTACTGACCCGTGACCAGAACTGTTTGTGGACCTGCAGAGGGCCTGCTACCTGTCCCTGAACCCTCAGAAGGACGAGACCTTGGAGACGGAGAAGGCTCAGTACGTCCTTCCTGATGGAAGCACTTTAAATGTGAGTCCAGAAACCTGAACTTCCTGCTCCCCGTCCAGAACCCGCCCCCTGAAACCTGAGCTCTCTCCATTTCCCAGATCGGCCCGGCCCGGTTCCGAGCTCCGGAGCTGCTGTTCAGACCAGACCTGATTGGAGACGAGAGCTCAGGGATCCACGAGGTTCTGGCCTACGCCATCCAGAAATCGGACATGGACCTGCGGCGCACGCTCTTCTCCACCATCGTGCTGTGTGGAGGCTCCACCCTCATCAAAGGTAGTGACCTCACCAGGTGTTTCAGACAGGACAGGTGTGACTTTTACTTCAGCTGACTTCACTTTCTTTCAGGTTTTGGGGAACGATTACTAACTGAAGTCAAGAAGCTCGCACCCAAAGACGTGAAGATCAAGGTGGGTCCACTTCCTGTTTGTCTGAGTCATGTGACCTCATACGCAGACATGTTTGCTTTCCACATGTGTTTTGTGACCTTGTCGTCTTCTTCTTCTTCTCCAGATCTCGGCCCCTCAGGAGAGGCTCTACTCCACGTGGATCGGGTAAGAGTCCAGAGTCCAGCACCGACCCAGTTCCTGGGTCCTGGTGAACTTTAACCACCCTCCCCCAGGACACGTCTGATGATCACATGATCATGTTACAGCAGAAGAATCCAAACATGACAGACGACGTCACAGTTTCACACTAAAACCACCAGATGGAGACAAACGTTCGTCTGTGGTTCAGTGGGAGGTCACAGGTTCAAATCCTGGTTGCATCAGGAAGTAAGATCAGGGTCACTGCGGTGACCCTGAAACAGAAGTAATCACTTCATTCATCTATAATCACTTCCAGATCAATAGACGAGTACAAACTTTAATCATCTCATCTTAAATGTCCTCAGAGGTTTAAAGGATGTTCTGCAGTTTTACTGGAATCTTGATTAACAGACACTGAGTCCCAGGTTTAGTTTAGGACCAGGTAGACCAGGTAGGCCAGGTAGTCCAGGTAGGCCAGGTAGACCAGGTAGTCGAGGTAGACCAGGTAGACCAGGTAGTCGAGGTAGACCAGGTGGACCAGGTAGTCCAGGTAGGCCAGGTAGACCAGGTAGTCGAGATAGTCCAGGTAGACCAGGTAGTTGAGATAGTCCAGGTAGACCAGGTAGTCGAGGTAGACCAGGTAGTCGAGGTAGTCCAGGTGGACCAGGTAGTCGAGGTAGTCCAGGTGGACCAGGTAGGCCAGGTAGACCAGGTAGTCGAGATAGACCAGGTAGACCAGGTAGTCCAGGTAGTCCAGGTAGTCCAGGTAGACCAGGTAGTCCAGGTAGACCAGGTAGTCGAGGTAGACCAGGTAAACCAGGTAGACCAGGTAGACCAGGTAATCAAGATAGACCAGGTAAACCAGGTAGACCAGGTAATCGAGATAGACCAGGTAAACCAGGTAGACCAGGTAGACCAGGTAATCGAGATAGACCAGGTAGTCCAGGTAGACCAGGTAGACCAGGTAGTCCAGGTAGACCAGGTAGACCAGGTAGACCAGGTAGACCAGGTAGTCCAAGTAGACCAGGTAGTCCAGGTAGACCAGGTAGTCCAGGTAGATCAGGTAGGCCAGGTAGACCAGGTAGGCCAGGTAGACCAGGTAGACCAGGTAGTCCAGGTAGGCCAGGTAGACCAGGTAGTCGAGATAGACCAGGTAGACCAGGTAAACCAGGTAGACCAGGTAATGGAGATAGACCAGGTAGACCAGGTAGGCCAGGTAGTCCAGGTAGACCAGGTAGTCCAGGTAGACCAGGTAGACCAAGTAGACCAGGTAGATCAGGTAGTCCAGGCAGGCCAGGTAGACCAGGTGGACCAGGTAGTCAGGTAGGCCAGGTAGTCCAGGTAGACCAGGTAGTCCAGGTAGACCAGGTAGTCCAGGGAGACCAGGTAGATCAGGTAGGCCAGGTAGACCAGGTGGACCAGGTAGTCCAGGTAGGCCAGGTAGACCAGGTAGTCGAGATAGACCAGGTAGACCAGGTAAACCAGGTAGACCAGGTAATCGAGATAGGCCAGGTAGTCCAGGTAGACCAGGTAGTCCAGGTAGTCCAAGTAGACCAGGTAGACCAAGTAGTCCAGGTAGTCCAGGTAGACCAGGTAGTCCAGGTAGTCCAGGGAGACCAGGTAGACCAGGTAGACCAGGTAGATCAGGTAGATCAGGTAGACCAGGTAGACCAGGTGGACCAGGTAGTCCAGGTAGGCCAGGTAGACCAGGTAATCGAGATAGACCAGGTAGACCAGGTAAACCAGGTAGACCAGGTAATCGAGATAGGCCAGGTAGTCCAGGTAGACCAGGTAGACCAGGTAGTCCAGGTAGTCCAGGTAGACCAGGTAGACCAAGTAGACCAGGTAGTCCAGGTAGACCAGGTAGTCCAGGTAGTCCAGGTAGGCCAGGTAGACCAGGTAATCGAGATAGACCAGGTAGACCAGGTAAACCAGGTAGACCAGGTAATCGAGATAGGCCAGGTAGTCCAGGTAGTCCAGGGAGACCAGGTAGATCAGGTAGACCAGGTAGACCAGGTAGACCAGGTAGATCAGGTAGACCAGGTAGACCAGGTAGTCCAGGTAGACCAGGGGTCTCCAAGTCCAGGAGGTCTGAGATGTTTCCTGCTTCACACCTGGATGACCAGCTGATGATCCGTTCAGGTGAATCACCTGGAAAATATCTAAGATGTGAAGGACAGCGGTCCTCCAGGACTGGAGTCTGAGCTGGACCCTTTAGTGACCAAGAGGGAAAGACATCAGCAAAAGTTTTAGAGGAGCAGCTGATGATGTAACTGTACGGGTTGTGGGTTTGGGTCTTGATTTTGGGTTTTTTTGGTGGGATTTTTTGGGGGGTTTGGGGTTCTGGTCAGGAAGCGGTTCTGACTCTGCTGCTCCTCCACATCAACTCCATCTTGGGTGTTGTGGGGTTCTTGTTTTCTGGGTTTGGGTCTTTGGGTTCTGGTCTGGTTCTGACTCTGTCCCTCCTCCACAGCGGCTCCATCCTGGCGTCTCTGGACACCTTTAAGAAGATGTGGGTGTCCAAGCGCGAGTACGAGGAGGACAGAGCACGAGCCATCCACAGGAAGACCTTCTAGGGGCGGGGTGGGGACTGTTACCATGGAAACACCCCCTTCTTCCCCAGAACTGCCCTCAGACCACCCCCCCCCCATCATCAAATCGCTGGAAGCCTCTTGACATCAGCAGGAGCTCCGCCCCCTCCTCCTCCCACGCCACCTGTGAGGGCTGTCTGTTGGAGCGTTACCACGGTTACTGCAGCAGTCCAAGTATTATGGTGGCCCCGCCCCTACGTGTCTGGAGGGAAGGGGGCGGGACCGTCGTCAGAACATCGATCGCTGAAAGTTTCTGCTTCATTCCAGAAAAGTTAGATTTTTTATTTTTGTCAGTTTTTGTAGCTTTTTTTCCTTCAGACATCAGTTCGCTGCACATGACCCGACATGAAGACGTCAGGTGACCCGACCGTCGTCTGGTGACCCGAACCGTCGTCTGGTGACCCGAACCGTCGTCTGGTGACCCGAACCGTCGTCTGGTGACCCGATCCGTCGTCAGGTGACCCGAACCGTCGTCAGGTGACCCAAACCGTCGTCAGGTGACCGGACCGTTGTCTGGTGACCCGAACCGCCTGGTGACCCGAACCGTCGTCTGGTGACCCGGACCGTCGTCTGGTGACCCGATCCGTCGTCAGGTGACCCGGACCGTTGTCTGGTGACCCGAACCGCCTGGTGACCCGGACCGTCGTCAGGTGACCCGTACCGTCGTCTGATGACCCGAACCGTCGTCAGGTAACCCGGACCGTCGTCTGGTGACCCGAACCGTCGTCTGGTGACCCGAACCGTCGTCTGGTGACCCGAACCGTCGTCAGGTGACCCGTACCGTCATCTGGTGACCCGAACCGTCGTCAGGTGACCCAAACCGTCATTAGGTCACCTGGACCGTCGCCAGGTGATCTGAACCGTCATAAGGTGACCCGATCTGTCGTCTGGTGACCCGAACCGTCGTCTGGTGACCCGAACCGTCGTCTGGTGACCCGGACCGTCGTCAGGTGACCCAAACCGTCATTAGGTCACCTGGACCGTCGCCAGGTGACCTGAACCGTCATAAGGTGACCCGAACTGTCGTCTGGTTACCTTAACTGTCGTTTGGCAACCGTCGCCAGGTGACCCGACATGAAGACGTCAGGTGACCCAGACCGTCGCCAGGTGATCCGAACTGTCATCAGGTGACCCAGAACTGTCATCAGGTGACCCAGAACTGTCATTAGGTGACCCGAACCGTCGTCTGGTGATCTAAACTGTCATCCGGCAACCGTCGCCAGGTGACCCGAACCGTCGTCTGGTGACCTGAACCGTCATCCGGCAACCGTCGCCAGGTGACCCGAACCGTCGTCAGGTGACTCGGACCGTCGTCAAGTGACCCGAACCGTCATTAGGTGACCCGGAACCATCGTCAGGTGACCCGGACCGTCACCAGGTGACCCAGACCGTCGTCAGGTGACCCGAACTGTCGTCAGGTGACCCAGACCGTCATCAGGTGACCCGGACCGTCGTCGGGTGACCTGACATGAAGACGTCAGGTGACCCGGACCGTCGTCTGGTGACCTGGAACTATTGTCTAGCGACCGTCATCTGTTAGCATCAGCAGCAACTCATCAACCGTCTTCACCAGAACGTTTCTGTTTCTGCTGACATGTGTGGATGAAGAAACGACAGAAACACTTATTTATTTCTGTTCTTTAGTTCCCAAACGCGCTAACAAGACGATGGAACGCGCTAACGAGATGAAGGAACGCGTTAACTAGACGGTGGAACACGTTAGCGAGACGATGGAACGCGTTAACCAGACGGTGGAACGCGTTAGCGAGACGATGGAACGTGTTAACCAGACGGTGGAACGCGTTAGCAAGACGGTGGAACGTGTTAACCAGATGATGGAACGCGTTAACCAGACGGTGGAACGCGTTAACCAGACGATGGAACGTGTTAACCAGACGATGGAACGCGTTAACCAGACGGTGGAACGCGTTAGCAAGACGATGGAACGTGTTAACCAGATGATGGAACGCGTTAACCAGACGGTGGAACGTGTTAACCAGACGATGGAACGCGTTAACCAGACGGTGGAACGCGTTAGCGAGACGATGGAAAGCGTTAACCAGACGATGGAACGCGTTAACCAGACGGTGGAACGCGTTAACCAGACGGTGGAACGCGTTAACCAGACGATGGAACGCGTTAACCAGACGGTGGAACGCGTTAGCGAGACGATGGAAAGCGTTAACCAGACGGTGGAACGTGTTAACCAGACGGTGGAACGTGTAACCAGACAGTGGAACGCGTTAGCCGGTTTATTTATGCGTCTGTCCTGGTTCTCTGCATGTTCACGCCTCTCGGTGGCTTCAAGCTGCTCCTCACAGCAACGAGACAGAAACATCAAACCACATCTAAAATATAGACGAGATGAAGGAATGAAAATGAAATCAAATATGGAAAACAGAATTAACAGATGAATGAAGAGAAACAAAGAGATGAAAATGTTTCATCGTCCAAATATTTCTACATTTACTGGAATTCACTTTTGTTCTTTTCTAGATGTTTATTTCTCATTCTTTGAAAAAAATTACTCAATAAATCTGGATCTAAAATATATATTTAACGGTTCTTTCAGTTCCTGCAGGAATCTGGACTCTCCTGAACCCAGAACCCTGAACCCAGAGGTTACAGCGGTCGGTAGATCTGAAACTTTGTCTCTCAAAGATTCAGGAGGTTTGGAAACGCCGCACAGATGATCAGCAGAACTCATCCAGTCGGTCTACACCGGAGACCGTTAACGGGAAGGTGACCCAACAGGCGGGAAGGTGACCCGACCGACGACCTGAGCGCCTCATTTCCCATCATCCTCCCTGTAAAATCTCGGCTCTGACGATGATTCTTGCGTGTTTTTGTGGCAACAGCGGGTCGTTGGCCTGGTTGTTGGCCGGTATCCTGCTGCGTCAGCGTTGGAGCGTCCACGTCGTCTGCTTTTGCGTGTTTTTAAAAAAAAGAATCTAATATAAAAAAAAAGGGTAAATAAAGGTTGTAAAGTGTGTTCAGCCTCGTGTCCAGGAACCACGGTGGGATTACCATGCTACATCTGGACTCTACTGGTGACTTTGACTCTTGTTGACTTTGACTCCACTGTTGACTTTGACTCCACTGTTGACTTTGACTTTGACTCTACTGTTGTCTTTGACTCCACTGGTGACTTTGACTCTGTTGACTTTTAGATTTCTGGTGACTTTGACTCCACTGTTGACTTTGACTCTACTGGAGACTTTGACTCTACTGTTGACTTTGACTCTACTGTTGACTTTGACTCTACTGGAAACTTTGACTCCACTGTTGACTTTGATTCCACTGGTGACTTTGACTCTGTTGTCTTTTAGATTTCTGGTGACTTTGACTCTACTGGTGACTTTGAATCTACTGGAGACTTTGACTCTACTGGTGACTTTGAATCTACTGAAGACTTGACTCCACTGTGACTTTGATTAACTGGAACTTGACTTTCTGACTTGACTCACTGTTGACTTTGACTTTGGTTGACTTGAACTTCTGTCTTTTTTTAGATTTCTGGTGACTTTGACTCTACTGGTGACTTTGAATCTACTGGAGACTTTGACTCTACTGGTGACTTTGACTCTACTGGTGACTTTGACTCTACTGGAGACTTTGACTCCACTGTTGACTTTGACTCCACTGTTGACTTTGATTCTACTGGTGACTTTGACTCTACTGGTGACTTTGAGATTTCTGGTGACTTTGACTCCACTGGTGACTCTGACTCTACTGGTGACTTTGACTCTACTGGTGACTTTGACTCCACTGTTGACTTTAACTCTTTTGTTGACTTTGACTCTACTGGTGACTTTGACTCTTTTGTTGACTTTGACTCTACTAGTGACTTTGACTCCACAGTTGACTTTGATTCTACTGTTGACTTTGAGATTTCTGGTGACTTTGACTCCACTGGTGACTTTGACGCTGACTCTACTGGTGACTTTGACTCTACTGGTGACTTTGACTCTTTTGACTTTGACTCTTCTGTTGATTCTGTCGGCTTTTACTTTTTGACTCAGTAAATAAATAAGTTAATGGCTGCTGCTTGGAGCTGCTGTCCTTCATTTGTCTCATGTTTTATGTCCTTGACGGTTTCTGTTTTTATGTCTGAGGGGTTGGACGGTTTGAGGTAAAGGTCTGTTGAAAAAAACATCTTATTTTACAGAACTCAGTTTTTTCTAAACTTCTAATTTTAGGAAGTACGAGATCTGGCAAGTGTTACGGAAACGTGGCGCCTTACGGCCCACAGCTCAGCGGGACCTTTCTGTTTTTTGTAAATGTGGGGTTTCGTGCCGTCGTGACACTAACCTGGATGTGAAATCTGGTCTCTTGGTTATTACCGACTCCATCATCGTATGAGTTCGGGACACGTAGTCGTCTGGGGAGTTATCTCAAGGTTTCGTTGTTTTTCAGACAGTTGTTAAAGGTGATTGTGTCTCAGCTCCTCACTCCTCGTCAGCTGTTCAGTGATGTGAGTAAATGACCGTCTCCTGTTAGTAAAGATTAAATTCACCTGCACTCCAGTCGTTGTCAAGTCTTATTAATTGTTTGACTGCCTCACTAGAAACCATCATATTACAGCTAAAAATAAGAATTATTTTTTCCATTACAGCTAAATAATAATAAGGTCGACCCAAAGGGCTTTTGGTCATGAATGCATCTTGGTAAGACTGTAGCGGGTCGTCTGTGGTGTCAGAGTTTGGACCGACCCAACGACAGCAGCAGTTTGACCTTAAGAGGCTTCCGTAGTCGACTAGCCAATGGAAACAAACGTTCTTCCAGAAAAGCACAGAAGGCCTTGTGATGTGGTTCTACAGCAGCTCCAGTCCCACAGACAGATTCAGAGCAGAACGCTGGTAAGTTCTCTACCGGGGTTAGGGTTCTCTACCAGGGTTAGGGTTCTCTACTAGGATTAGGGTTAAGGTTCTCTACCAGGGTTAGGGTGCTCTACTAGGGTTAAGGTTCTCTACCAGGGTTAGGGTTAAGGTTCTCTACCAGGTGTTGGGTTCTCTACCAGGGTTTGGGTTCTCTACCAGGGTTAGGGTTCTCTACCATGGTTAGGGTTCTCTGCTAGGGTTTGGGTTCTCTACCAGGATTAGGGTTAAGGTTCTCTACCAGGGTTTGGGTTCTCTAACAGGGTTAGGGTTCTCTACCAGGGTTACTGTTCTCTACCAGGGTTAGGGTTCTCTACTAGGGTTAGGGTTAAGGTTCTCTACCAGGGTTTGGGTTCTCTACCAGGATTAGGGTTAGGGTTCTCTACTAGGGTTAGGGTTCTCTACCAGAGTTAGGGTTCTCTTCTAGGGTTAAGGTTCTCTACCAAGGTTAGGGTTAGGGTTCTATACCAGGATCAGGGTTCTCTACCAGGGTTAGGGTTCTCTACTAGGATTAGGGTTAAGGTTCTCTACCAGGGTTAGGGTGCTCTACTAGGGTTAAGGTTCTCTACCAGGTGTTGGGTTCTCTACCAGGGTTTGGGTTCTCTACCAGGGTTAGGGTTCTCTACCATGGTTAGAGTTCTCTGCTAGGGTTTGGGTTCTCTACCAGGGTTAGGGTTCTCTACCAGGATTAGGGTTAAGGTTCTCTACCAGGGTTTGGGTTCTCTAACAGGGTTAGGGTTCTCTACCAGGGTTACTGTTCTCTACCAGGGTTAGGGTTCTCTACTAGGGTTAGGGTTAAGGTTCTCTACCAGGGTTTGGGTTCTCTACCAGGGTTAGGGTTCTCTACCAGGATTAGGGTTAGGGTTCTCTACTAGGGTTAGGGTTCTCTACCAGAGTTAGGGTTCTCTACCAGGATCAGGGTTCTCTACCAGGGTTAGGGTTCTCTACTAGGGTTAAGGTTCTCTACTAGGGTTAAGGTTCTCTACCAGGGTTAGGGTTCTCTACCAGGGTTAGGGTTCTCTACCAGGGTTAGGGTCCGCTACCAGGGTTAGGGTTCTCTACTAGGGTTAGGGTTAGGTTCTCTACCAGGGTTAGGGTTCTCTACCAGGCTTAGGGTTCTCTACTAGGGTTAGGGTTCTCTACCAGGGTTAGGGTCCTCTACTAGGGTTAGGGTCCTCTACCAGGGTTAAGGTTCTCTACCAGGGTTAGGGTTCTCTACCAGGGTTAGGGTTCTCTACCAGGATTACGGTTAAGGTTCTCTACCAGGGTTTGGGTTCTCTAACAGGGTTAGGGTTCTCTACCAGGGTTAGGGTCCTCTACCAGGGTTAGGGTTCTCTACTAGGGTTAGGGTTAAGGTTCTCTACCAGGGTTAGGGTTCTCTACCAGGGTTAGGGTTCTCTACCATGGGTTAGGGTCCTCTACCAGGGTTAAGGTTCTCTACCAGGGTTAGGGTTCTCTACCAGGGTTAGGGTTCTCTACTAGGGTTAGGGTTCTCTACCAGGGTTAGGGTCCTCTACTAGGGTTAGGGTCCTCTACCAGGGTTAAGGTTCTCTACCAAGGTTAGGGTTCTCTGCCAGGGTTAGGGTTCTCTACCAGGGTTTGGGTTCTCTACCAGGATTAGGGTTAAGGTTCTCTACCAGGGTTTGGGTTCTCTAACAGGGTTAGGGTTCTCTAACAGGGTTAGGGTTCTCTACCAGGGTTAGGGTTCTCTACCAGGGTTAGGGTTAAGGTTCTCTACCAGGGTTAGGGTTCTCTACTAGGGTTAGGGTTAAGGTTCTCTACCAGGGTTAGGGTTCTCTACTAGGGTTAGGGTTCTCTACCAGGGTTTGGGTTCTCTACCAGGGTTAGGGTTAAGGTTCTCTACAAAGGTTTGGGTTCTCTAACAGGGTTAGGGTTCTCTACCAGGGTTAGGGTCCCTTTACCAGGGTTAGGGTTCTCTACCAGGATTAAGGTTAGGGTTCTCTACTAGGGTTAGGGTTCTCTTCTAGGGTTAAGGTTCTCTACCAAGGTTAGTGTTAGGGTTCTCTACCAGGGTTAGGGTTCTCTACTAGGGTTAGGGTTCTCTACCAGGATCAGGGTTCTCTACCAGGGTTAGGGTTCTCTACCAGGATCAGGGTTCTCTACTAGGGTTAGGGTTCTATACTAGGGTTAGGGTTCTCTACCAGGGTTTGGGTTCTCTAACAGGGTTAAGGTTCTCTACCAGGGTTAGGGTTCTCTACCAGGATCAGGGTTCTCTACTAGGGTTAAGGTTCTCTACCAGGGTTAGGGTTCTATACTAAGGTTAGGGTTCTCTACCAAGGTTAGGGTTCCCTACTAGGGTTAGGGTTCTCTACCACGGTTAGGGTTCTCTACCAGGATTAGGGTTCTCTACCAGGGTTAGGGTTCTCTACCATGGTTAGGGTCCTCTACCAGGGTTAGGGTCCTCTACCAGGGTTAGGGTTCTCTACGGGGTTAGGGTTCTCTACCATGGTTAGGGTCCTCTACCAGGATTAGGGTTCTCTACCAGGGTTAGGGTTCTCTACCAGGGTTAGGGTTAGGGTTCTCCACCAGGGTTAGATTTCTCTACCAGGGTTAGGGTTCTCTACCAGGATTAGGGTTAGGGTTCTCCACCAGGGTTAGGGTTCTCTACCAGGATTAGGGTTCTCTATCAGGGTTAGGGTTCTCTACCAGGTGACAGGATGTTTTAAAGGATGGGGAGGTTGTGTCAAAAAGGAGGAATCACTTAAAACCAAAAACTGTTGAGACTCTTATTTCTGAACAATAATGTGTAAAATCTGTCCTGTACATGGTTGTCCAGGTTACTGAAGTAATTCAGTGTCCTACCTGCTCAGGTCCACGACCTTCTGCTAACGGTCACACAATCACACAAGGTGACACATCAGATGATACTAACATACTGGAACACATTCATGATAGGGTTAGGGTTATCCATCCACCCTCCATCCATCCATCCATTCATCATCCATCCATCCATCATCCATCCATCCATCCACCCATCCATCATCCATCATCTAGACCGGCTTAATCCTCTGCAGGGTCTCAGTGATCTGCTGGAGTCTATCCAGTTCTCTTCAGGTCTACAGTCAGGGGTCCACCTGGACAGGTCTCCGGTCCATCACCTGGACAGGTCTCCAGTCCATCACAGACCAACAACCATGAACCCTCCCAATCCCTCCTCCAGGTGATCTAGAACCAGCAGGTAACCTGACATGCAGGTCTTTGGACTGATGGAGGAAGCTGGAGAACCTGGAGGAAACCCACACAAGAACCAGGAGAACCTGGAGACTCCACACAGAAAGACCTGCTGAGGTTCAGACCAGGAACCTTCTAGCTGGGAGACAACAGAGACACCAAGACACCTGCTGCCCAACATTCTTGATATATTTTATTAAACACATATGTGATAATGAATGTATTTGGTTTAAATGTTCTTTGTAGTTCATAGTGATTCCCAGGAGCCATGACGGTCAAACATTCAATCCTCCACAGCCGTGATTCTCCATCTGGCCACTAGGTGGTGTCGTGATCACATGAACCTTTCTGGAACCGACGGCTCCAGTGGTTCGATGCCTGATGAGGCCTCATCTCACCATCTCTAGGTTTTACAGATTGTCTTCTAAAATAACCGACCCACATCTCTGCAGCAGCTTCTGGTTTGACTTGAACCCGTTTGAAACATCTGGGCGGCGCCGCTGATCCTCTTCCTGTGGAGCTGAAGCTCTGCGTTCACGTTTTTATTCTCCGGGTGGATCTGAGAGCCAGGGTAACAAAAACAGTTTAAACATCAGCTGACTGTTCACGGGGTGGTCGACAGTAACGGACTCACAGCTGGAACTGAAGGTCCGGTAAAGTTGGACCCTCCAGAACCAGTGACATTCTACATGAGAAGGTGTGAAAGCGTGAATGTTGCCTCAGTCCAGCTACTGAGACACAGAAGAAGCTACAAGCTAGCAGATATAAAAACGAGAAGTTTCAGCGTCTGTGTTTAAACACAACAGACTGAAGGACGACATGTGGACATGTGGACATTTGGACATGTGGACTGTCCTGCTGGAACTCAGCCGACATGGAGACCAGCAGGACTGGAAGAGGAATCCTGCTTGTGCTCCATCATTTACTCCAGGTGTGTCTGGAGCTTCACCTGTTCATGTTGGTTCCTGGGAGGACGTCCTCCAGAGACATGTCCATCCTCAGAGTAAAACCTCTCAAACTTCAGCGATGTCAAGAGACAACTCTGGACCTTCTGGACCTTCTGGACTCTGATCTACAAGCAGTCTTCAAGTCATTTATATATTTATATATATAGATATTTATAAATATATCTATATATATAAATATATCTTCATTGAACATTTACACATTTATAAAGTCAGTTCAATTAAATCGGAAATTCCAGGTCTTTTTCTTGTATATTTATATAGAAATTCATAGTAAAGTCAAGAATTTCTATTTATTTTTTCTAAATTTGAAAAATTATCAAATTATAAATTGAGTTTTTCTAAATGGGAGACCTGCAGATCTGAACTGGGGAACCTGCAGATCTAAACTGGGGGAACTGGGGACCTGCAGATCTGAACTGGGTACCTGCAGATCAGCCGCTACTAGCAGGTGTGTTGATCTTTAAATCAAGAATTTAACAAAAATGTGATCTTTCTTTTTAATTAAATGTTTTTGTCATAAAATATCAACTTTGTGAAACGTTGCGATATTTTTAAACATTTCATTACAGCTTTGCTTCATTAAATTGCTAATTTTGTATAACTGCAACTTTTTTTCATAAATAAGATTTTTATTGTGAAATGGAAAAATTTGAAGATATCAAGAATTTTGGTTAGAAAAAAAGTTCATTTTTGTCATAAAATTGAAAAAATAGCATAAATTTGTCTTAAACTTTTTCTTCTGAAGTTTTGAGATTTTTCTGGTTAAACTGTGACATCTGTAAAAGTCACATTTGTACAAATTGTAAAATTTCTAAATATGTTCTAATAAAAGTTAATTCTGAATCATAAATGTAAAATGTAAATGTTAAATAAAGTTATATGAAGAGTTTGTATGAAGACGATGACAGACTAGTGCTGGTAGATGTAGCAGCTTAGCTTTAAACCGCTAACAGGCTAGTGTCAGTGGATGTAGCAGGTTAGCTTTAAACCGCTAACAGGCTAGTGCTGGTAGATGTAGCAGCTTAGCTTTAAACCGCTAACAGGCTAGTGTCAGTGGATGTAGCAGGTTAGCTTTAAACCGCTAACAGGCTAGTGTCGGTAAATGTAGCAGCTTAGCTTTAAACTGCTAACAGGCTAGTGTTGGTAGATGTAGCAGCTTAGCTTTAAACCGCTAACAGGCTAGTGTTGGTAGATGTAGCAGCTTAGCTTTAAACTGCTAACAGGCTACTGCTGGTAGATGTAGCAGCTTAGCTTTAAACCGCTAACAGGCTAGTGCTGGTAGATGTAGCAGCTTAGCTTTAAACCGCTAACAGGCTAGTGTTGGTAGATGTAGCAGCTTAGCTTTAAACCGCTAACAGGCTACTGCTGGTAGATGTAGCAGCTTAGCTTTAAACCGCTAACAGGCTAGTGTCAGTGGATGTAGCAGGTTAGCTTTAAACCGCTAACAGGCTAGTGCTGGTAGATGTAGCAGCTTAGCTTTAAACCGCTAACAGGCTAGTGTCAGTGGATGTAGCAGGTTAGCTTTAAACCGCTAACAGGCTAGTGTCGGTAAATGTAGCAGCTTAGCTTTAAACTGCTAACAGGCTAGTGTTGGTAGATGTAGCAGCTTAGCTTTAAACCGCTAACAGGCTAGTGTTGGTAGATGTAGCAGCTTAGCTTTAAACTGCTAACAGGCTACTGCTGGTAGATGTAGCAGCTTAGCTTTAAACCGCTAACAGGCTAGTGCTGGTAGATGTAGCAGCTTAGCTTTAAACCGCTAACAGGCTAGTGTTGGTAGATGTAGCAGCTTAGCTTTAAACCGCTAACAGGCTACTGCTGGTAGATGTAACAGCTTAGCTTTAAACTGCTAACAGGCTAGTGTTGGTAGATGTAGCAGCTTAGCTTTAAACTGCTAACAGGCTACTGCTGGTAGATGTAGCAGCTTAGCTTTAAACCGCTAACAGGCTAGAGTGTCTGTGTCATCAGTGAGAATAAACGAGTCAGAATTAGAGGTTGATCCTAAAGTTTATTTCTAAAATAACAGCAACATTCGGTGATTCTGTCTGAACATTTGTAAACATCTGAGGCGAAGCTTCACGACCAGCGCTGAAGCAACTTCCTTCCCTCTGTCAACATCTCAACTCATAAGTTAATTTAACAAATAAATATCCATGAGAGTAATTAAAAGTCAGCGTATTATCTAATCGTCAGCCTGAGGCCCCGCCTCCCTGTCCAGGTTGTCCAGGGACCTCTTCCTGGCGAACAGGTGGGTGGGGTCTCTGCCAGTGAAGCTGGGCTGGATGTTGAAGATGGGCGTGTTCCTCCAGCTGGCTGGGTTGTTGTAGGCGGAGCCTGAGGGGGCGGAGCCGGGGGTGCAGGGTTTATTCTGCACCAGCTGCAGGAAGGTCTCCATGTCGGGGCTCACTCGGGCCAGGACGCCGGTCCGGACCGCTGCCACCGTCTGGTCGTCACAGGTCTGCAGCGTCTGCAGCAGTGTGCTGTAGTACCTGCAGGGTCCACCAGAGGGAGGACACCAAAAAAAAAAAGTGCTGTTGAATCACGGGGGTACCTGGGATTCAGAATATCCTAGTTTAAATGCACATTTTAATCAGGTCTCAAGGTTTTCACTCAGTCCTGTTACCATAACACTCCATCCTTCCTGAATGTGTTCCACAGGAAGTTGCATCATTTAAATCTTCGAAAAGGTCATGGAAAGGTCACCTGTAGGTTTCATGGTTTTGAGGCTACGACTAACGACGGTCTCTTCAACTAATGAGGTCAGTTTCAACTAACGAGACTGCCATAGCACCTCGTTAATTAAGACTTAGTTAAGACCTGTCGCTATATTCTATGCATTTGCTAATGCCATCTTGCAATTTCAATTCAGTCCTGTTATTTAAAAATGCTTTTTATAACAGAAAAAAAACCCAGAAATTTAGTAAAAATATAGTTACGTTTTTCAACAAGCAAACAGCCTCGATTAAGTTAACACAGATATGCTATTGTAGCTTAGCAACTTAAAAGACTTGCTAACCTACCCAGCCAACCAGCTAACTGTGTTAACATTTGTAAATTAGTTTACAGCTAAGATGGCTATTCTGGTTTTGCTAGTCAAAATAACTGACTAGATAAGTTAGTAAGCTAAAATAACTGCCTCAGCAATTTCAACCGGCTAAAAAAAATCGCTTAACTAGTTTTATAGCTTTGCTCGTTAAATGGCTTGAGAAAGCTACCTATTTTATCTTTCCAGCCGAACTGTAAATTTATTTTTGCTCATCTGGCCTAAAAAGCTAGCTAAATAAAATACCTAGCGCAAGAAGTCAGTCAGCTATGTTAGTTTAGCTAGTTAGAATAGCTGGCTAGGTATATTAAGAAGCTAAGCTAACAAGGCAGGCTGAGCTGTTGTGCTAGCTGTGAGCACGTTCCTTAGTTATCTGTCAACGCTAACCTGTTGGGGAAGTGAATCGGCACTTGAACGACCTCTCCGATGGCATCGGGGTTGGTTCGAGCGACGGTGCAGATGTCCAGGCTGGTGTAGCATTCTTCCTGAACCTGCGGGAGTTTCACAACATGATGTCATGCTAATGAACATTAGCCATCATTGTGAGAACAATGCTAGCAGTCAAAATGCTAGTAGATTTAGCCTGAAGCTATCAAATGTCGGCTAAAATGACAGAGCTCAGCGTGATCACATTTTAACAAATAATGTTCCTGAGTGCTAAAACACGAAACAAATATTAGCCACAGCTAACAGCCTTAAATCGATGTCCAACAGACTACAGCTTCAGTTAACAGTCTTAAGCTAAAGCTAACAAGTCTCACACTGAATAACCCCCCCAATAATCCAAATATTGTGGGTCCATTCAGGCTTGGAACCCGGACTTATAATAATAGCTCGGGTTTCTATAGCCTGAGTTAAACAGAAAGAAAAGAGCGCAGTGTATTCTCTAAAAAATTTTAGCTAATAACGCAGTAGAGGATACATTATTCAGTCCTCCATCGCTACACAACAAGATTTACTTGTATACCTCGTTTGTCAGTCGGACAACCGATCCGACGGACAAAATAAATAAATATAGTAATATAGCATATAAAAATATATATATATATATATAGATATATAGATATATATATATATATATATATATATATATATATATAAAGATAATAAGATGGTTTTGCAGCATTTATCTTTATTAACTACGAAAATATTTTCATTTGAAGCTAGCTTTTTTCAGCTCAATCCGTTTTGAAGATGCCTTCTGGGTAGCCCTTACTTGACACTCTGAGAACCGGAATCTCACGGGAGTGCATATTTTTGAGATTGAGGGTTAAGGGAGGAAATGGAATTCACCCTGAGACTCAGAACTTAGATCTGTGTCAGAACCAGAACCTTCATGTCCAGCGTCTGTAGGTCTACAAACCTCAGCAATCATCCTCTGGAAGACGTTGCAGTGGCGGATCGTCTGGAAGACTTTACTGGAGATCGCCTGAGTGATGCAGAGGAGACTCTTCTTCACAAAGATTTTACCCTGAAGACACAAACAGATAGTCAGAACCTGGACGAGACTGGACCTGAACTGGAGTAGAACATTGGACTGGAACTGGACTAGCGAACTGGAATGGAACTGGAACTGGAACAGTGCCAGAACAGTTGAAAGCTGGACTAGAAATCAACCCAAACTCGACTAATGAACAAGAATAGAACTGGACCAGAAAACTGGACTAGAACTGGAACAGAACTGGACCAAACTGGAGGGAAAACAACTGGAGCAGAACGGGACAAGAACTAGAATTTAAGTGGCCTGTAGAAGAACTGCAGCCTCTAGTGGTCGGTAGAGGAACTGCAGCCTCTAGTGGTCGGTAGAGGAACTGCAACCTCTAGTGGTCGGTAGAGGAACTGCAGCCTCTAGTGGTCGGTAGAAGAACTGCAACCTCTAGTGGTTGGTAGAGAGACGCAACCTCTAGTGGTTGGTAGAGGAACTGCAACCTCTAGTGGTTGGTAGAGGAAGTGCAGCCTCTAGTGGTCGGTAGAGGAACTGCAGCCTCTAGTGGTCGGTAGAGGAACTGCAGCCTCTAGTGGTCGGTAGAGGAACTGCAGCCTCTAGTGGTCGGTAGAGGAACTGCAGCCTCTAGTGGTCGGTAGAGGAACCGCAGCCTCTAGTGGTCGGTAGAAGAACTGCAGCCTCTAGTGGTTGGTAGAGGAACTGCAGCCTCTAGCGGTCGGTTGAAGAACTGCAGCCTCTAGTGGTCATTAGAGGAACTGCAGCCTCTAGCGGTCGGTAGAGGAACTGCAGCCTCTAGTGGTCAGTAAAGGAACTGCAACCTCTAGTGGTCGGTAGAGGAACCGCAGCCTCTAGCGGTCGGTAGAGGAACTGCAGCCTCTAGCGGTCGGTAGAGGAACTGCAGCCTCTAGTGGTCAGTAGAGGAACTGCAGCCTCTAGCGGTCGGTGGAGGAACTGCAGGTTTTCTAACTTCCAGGTTGGATGAACTTCTAAGACAGACTGACAGCATGGTGGGCGGAGTCACCTCCGTGTTGAAGCTAGCAGCTGAGTGGAGGAAGAGCTCGCAGATCTCGTGCATCCCATCGGTGTCGCAGGTTGAGTTTTCCAGACAGGAGAAAAAGCCGCAGCCCACGGCAACAGCATCGTTCAGGCATCGGGCCACGTCAGCTGTGAACAGATCAGAATCTACAAATCAGTGGTTTAATGCTAACGAAACATCTGTGTGGTGAAATAGTCATGAAAATGCGTTAAATGTTGTCAAACTCCTCTAAATGCTACATCTGTAAATATTATCTGATTTTTAGATTTATTTTTAGTCTGTGTAGTACCACATCTGACCACATGGGGGCAGCGTATCACCAGGACAAGAGCGCCTCTGGTGGGACCAGCGGTATTACAAGACCTCTCAGACGCCCCCATCTGGCCACCGGTGGTACTGCTGCAGAGAGTTGCTTTAAAAAATTAACTTTATGAAATACACTGTTTGCCTTTGCTGTAATTTTTACAGTAAAATACCACAAAATGCCCAGTAAACCTACCACAAAATATGATTACAACAAGTTACTGTAATTTGCATAGTATTATGGGTAAAGTGCCTTTATTTACAGTAACTTGCTGTATTTTTTGAAATTGTGGTAAATTACTGTTGACATTTACAGTAATGCTACTGTAGGCCTTTGTGATGGTAAATTTATATGTCTAACTTTTAGTTTTAGACTTTAATATAGTAAATTTTAGCTTATTTATTGTATAATTTTAGTTATTTTTATCATGTCTTTGCACTTATATCTTTTAATTCTTTTATTTATTTGGTTTTAGCCAGTAAAGATGATTTACTGTAAAACATTATTACAGTAAAGATGATATACTGTAAAACATTATTACAGGATTAATACTGTAAGGTGGTAATTACAGTAACTTACTGGCAATAGTGTCGCCAGTAAACTACCGTAAAAATACAACAAAATGTCTAACAGTGTACAATCTCTTCTTCTAAACCCAATTTTTTCCAAGACGTGTTGATTTATAATCATGACTTCTTGATGAAAATCATTATTTTCCACAAAACATAAATATTTACAATATTTACAAAAAAATACTTTTTTGTAAAAGAAAAATCAAATTTTGCAAAACAACAACTTTTTTCTTGTCAAAACCAACTTCATTAAATCCAAACTTTGACATAAAATCCCAACTGTGTGTCGTAAAACAGTTTAACTGCAGCTGTTTGTTTGTTTGGATCTGGAAGTTTCTGACAGAAACCAGTTAAAACCAGAACCCTGACGCGGACCGGACCAGATCAAGATCGGAAACTAAAAGTTCTGGGACTGCAGGGACTCACTCGGGCTGTTGGCGGAGAACCGGGCCCGGCGGGGAGACGCCTCCTCCGGCAGCAGCTGGAAGCCTCCGGCGGCGGCGGCGGCGGCGGCGCCCAGACCCAGGAGGAGGAGGAGCGGAGCGGCGTTCAGCATCCTGACTGAGACCTCGAGGACGGAGGAGGTGTGATGGTCTGGGCCTCGGCCCACCGCCGCTATTTATGCCCCGCCAGCTGTGAACGGACCAATCAGAGAGCGCCGTTCCCGCGGGGCTCCGGTTAATGGTTTATTCACAGGTGTAATTAACCCACACAGCTAATTGGATGTTTCCACACACGAGAGGACGCAGAGGAATTTCCGAGCGGCAGTGAACTCTGGGATAATTTTAACTTTTCCACAGAAAACCAGAATAAAGCAGCTGAGGAGCTTCAGGCTGTTTCCTGCTGCAGACGACAGGAAGTTCACTTCCGTCCTGAAGTCCACGAGACTCGTTAAATATGGACACGTGGAACCTGAGACGTCAACAACAGGAAGAGACGCTGCAGTCGTCCCCGCTGAAGAAAATAGATCTCTGGAATAAAACCTGAAAATATCCATCCATCCATCCATCCATCCATCCATCCATCCATCCATCCATCCATCCATCATCATCCATCCATCCATCCATCCATCCTCCAGGTGATCTAGAACCAGCAGGTAACCTGACATGCAGGTCTCTGGACGGATGGAGGAAGCTGGAGAACCTGGAGGAAACCCACACAGAAAGACCTGCTGAGGTCCAGACCAGGAACCTTCTAGAAAATATTCACCGATAAAACCTGAAGTTTGAAGGTTCTTGGGGGCCACTTCTGGCTGTCTGGGGCCTATGAGGGGTCTATGTGGCTCCTCTGTGTGGCCTCTCTATGGGACCCCTCTGTGTGACCCCTCTATGTGACTCCTCTATGTGGCTCCTCTATGTGGCCTCTCTATGGGACCCCTCTATGTGACTCCTCTGTGTGGCTCCTCTATGTGACCCCTCTATGTGACCCCTCTGTGTGGCCCCTCTATGTGACCCCTCTATGGGACCCCTCTGTGTGGCCCCTCTGTGTGACCCCTCTATGTGACCCCTCTGTGTGGCCCCTCTATGTCACCCCTCTATGGGACCCCTCTATGTGACTCCTCTGTGTGGCTCCTCTATGTGACTCCTCTGTGTGGCTCCTCTATGTGACCCCTCTATGTGACCCCTCTGTGTGGCCCCTCTATGTGACCCCTCTATGGGACCCCTCTATGTGACTCCTCTGTGTGGCTCCTCTGTGTGGCCCCTCTATGTGACTCCTCTGTGTGGCCCCTCTATGTGACTCCTCTGTGTGGCTCCTCTATGTGACCCCTCTGTGTGGCCCCTCTGTGTGACCCCTCTATGTGACCCCTCTATGTGACTCCGCTATGTGACCCCTCTGTGTGACCCCTCTGTGTGACCCCTCTATGGGATCCCTCTATGTGACCCCTCTATGTGACTCCTCTATGGGACCCCTCTATGTGACCCCTCTATGTGACTCCTCTATGTGACTCCTCTATGTGACCCCTCTATGGGACCCCTCTGTGTGACCCCTCTATGTGACTCCTCTATGTGACCCCTCTATGTGACTCCTCTATGGGACCCCTCTATGTGACCCCTCTATGTTACCCCTCTATGGGACCCCTCTATGTGACTCCTCTATGTGACCCCTCTATGTGACTCCTCTATGTGACCCCTCTATGTGACTCCTCTATGTGACCCCTCTTTGTGACTCCTCTGTGTGGCCCCTCTATGGGACCCCTCTATGTGACCCCTCTGTGTGGCCCCTCTATGTGACTCCTCTGTGTGGCCCCTCTATGTGACTCCTCTTTGTGGCCCCTCTATGTGACCCCTCTGTGTGACCCCTCTATGTGACCCCTCTATGTGACTCCGCTATGTGACCCCTCTATGTGACCCCTCTGTGTGACCCCTCTATGGGATCCCTCTATGTGACCCCTCTATGTGACTCCTCTATGGGACCCCTCTATGTGACCCCTCTATGTGACTCCTCTATGTGACCCCTCTATGTGACCCCTCTATGGGACCCCTCTATGTTACCCCTCTATGTGACTCCTCTGTGTGACCCCTCTATGTGACTCCTCTATGGGACCCCTCTATGTGACTCCTCTATGGGACCCCTCTATGTGACCCCTCTATGTGACTCCTCTATGTGACTCCTCTACGGGACCCCTCTATGTGACCCCTCTGTGTGACCCCTCTATGTGACCCCTCTTTGTGACTCCTCTATGGGACCCCTCTATGTGACCCCTCTATGTGACCCCTCTATGTGACTCCTCTATGTGACCCCTCTTTGTGACCCCTCTATGGGACTACTCTATGAGACCCCTCTATGGGACCCCTCTATGTGACCCCTCTATGTGACTCCTCTATGGGACCCCTCTGTGTTACCACTCTATGGGACCCTCTGTGTGACCCCTCTATGTGACTCCTCTTTGTGACCCCTCTATGTGACCCCTCTATGTGACTCCTCTATGGGACCCCTCTATGTTACTCCTCTATGTGACCCCTCTATGTGACTCCTTTATGTGACTCCTCTATGGGACCCCTCTATGTTACCCTTCCATGTGACTTCTCTATGGGACCCCTCTATGTTACCCTTCTATGTGACTCCTCTATGTGACCCCTCTATGTGACCCCTCTATGGGACCCCTCTATGTGACTCCTTTATGTGACTCCTCTATATGGCCTCTATGTGACTCCTCTGTGTGGCCCCTCTATGTGACTCCTCTGTGTGGCGCCTCTATGTGACCCCTCTATGTGACCCCTCTGTGTGGCCCCTCTGTGTGACCCCTCTATGTGACCCCTCTATGTGACTCCGCTATGTGACCCCTCTATGTGACCCCTCTGTGTGACCCCTCTATGGGACCCCTCTATGTTACCCCTCTATGTGACTCCTCTATGGGACCCCTCTATGTTACCCCTCTATGGGACCCCTCTATGTGACTCCTCTATGTGGCCCCTCTATGTGGCGCCTATGTGTGGGACCCTCTATGTGACTCCTCTATGTGACTTCTCTATGGGACCCCTCTATGTGACCCCTCTATGTGACTCCGCTATGTGACCCCTCTATGTGACCCCTCTATGTGACCCCTCTATGGGACCCCTCTATGTTACCCCTCTATGTGACTCCTCTATGGGACCCCTCTATGTTACCCCTCTATGGGACCCCTCTATGTGGCCCCTCTATGTGGCGCCTATGTGTGGGACCCCTCTATGTGACTCCTCTATGTCACCCCTCTATGTGACTCCTCTATGTGGCCCCTCTATGTGACCCCTCTATGTGACCCCTCTTTGTGACTCCTCTATGTCACCCCTCTATGTGGCCCCTCTGTGGGACCCCTCTATGTGGTCCCTGGGTCCGTTGGCCCTTGTTCCCTCAGAAACCAGTCTCAGGACCAGTATAAACTGGGTCTCTTTAGTGGTTCTTCAGTGAACGAGGCCTCGTCGGTGTTTCACCAGTTTTCACGCTCGACTGCAGGAACCAGTGGAACCTGGTTGACCTGCAGGTCAGCAGGAGCTGATAAACATCTCCTGGTCATCTGGCTTCTCTGTGGCCCCCCCGATGCTCAGTGGTCCCTGAATCAGAGCTGCGTGGGAAACGAGCCGGTTTCTCACAGTTAGTAGATGATTTAACAGGTGAGTTTCCTGCTGGATCAATGAAGGATCAATGAAGCGTCAAAGATCTGAATCAGCTCAGACGTCATCAGGAGACCTGAGCAGCT
>JAGFBZ010002340.1:120000-127500 GCA_018398805.1 Hirundichthys speculiger
ACGATGCTGATGCCGGATTTGTTTTAATTATCTCCAGACCACGTGACCCAGTGGCTCCACATCTAAGCCGACCTGAAGACACACCTGGTTAGTTTTATTTGAGGGGTTCCTCTGTTTTGTTGCAATAATTGTTCTTAAAAAAATACAATTTTATTAATTTTCATGTATTTTTCTGTAGAGTTTTAACACTAGTGCTCCAACTGAGACAGGAATTATATATTTAAAAAAGAACATGAAATAATTATGTTGTAAAGACTGAAAAATTAAACGTCGCCATAAAATGCCCGATGGCCCTTTTGTCTATTTCTTTTTCTTGCCAAGCGCCTGACGCCAAACTGCTCAGCAGCATAAAGAGCTGGGACACGCCCACCAGTTAGCTGTGGTTAGCTTGGCTGGTTAGCTTCAGCTTGCCCAAGATGATTCATATTCATTTTTATTATTTTCTTTTTTACCTCTGTGGGCCGCCAGGTTCATCCTCATGAGGACCAGCTGAGCGGAGCTCCGCCCTCAGAGCCTCCAGACCAATCAGAGCCAGTCACGGTGGTCCGTTAGTTCAAACACACAAGCACAAGGAAACATGGCCTTTAAAACATGACCTTGAGTGGTTCTTTTTTTTTTTTTTTCAGCTCAGAAGTTGCTAAAATTATAACAGCAGTGGCTAGCTGTCAATCAAATGACACCCAGACATCTGATTGGTCAGCTTCAGTTCACTTTATTGGTACAGCATCTATTACAATACCAATCATCTCAGGAGCTTTTCAGAGACCCGGATCAGGACCCGATTAAATATTATTGACCACAGCTCAAATTATTTCATCTCAATCAAAGAAACAGTAAAAAAAAAAAAAAACTCCCCTTTAGGAGGAAAAACTCCTTGATCAGGACCTGGATCATCAGGGGGATCGTCCTGATGTAAATAAAGCTTTAATAATGAGCTCCAACAGAAAAGTGAGTGTGATTAACTTCTACTTCAGGTTTGGAGTCTTCTGGGTCACATGTTTGTAACATCAGCTTTGTGTTATTCAGCTGGTAATTTACTGACGGTCCCTAACTCAGAACTCTGTTCCTCTGTTTATTAAGATAAAAATCCTCTAAATCCACATCATTTAAGTCCACTGGGGACACTTCTGTGTCAAACGACTCTTTTAAAAAAAAAGTCGTTGTCCCGTCATGGTCCAGTTATGGTCCAGTCATCATCATTGTCCAGTTGTTGTCCAGCCTTCTGTCCTCCAGTTGTCCTTGACCGTCCTGCAGCTCTCTAGACGTCCCGTTCCCATCGTCCCGTGAGGCCGTCGTTGCCCTGCGGTCTCTGTCCCCTGACGGCGAGCCCAGGAGGGGCGGAGTCAACAAGAGTCTGAGCGTGAACGGAGAAACGCTGTCAGTGTGAGTTTGAGTCGACTTCAGTCTTCAAGTGAAAACGTTCGTAAACCTGATTATAAATAAAGTTAGTGAAGTTAGCTGACCTAAAGTTCTCAAACTTTATCAAACTTAGATGGAAAAAGTTCCCGTAATTAGACGGTTGTGTTGTGTTTCAGGAGGTGGAGCGCCGATGAAGCTCGGGTCCTGCGAGTGTCCGTCAGCTCTTTTCTGGACCACCTGAAACTCGTCATGGAGACCATGGAGACATTTGGACCTCCGGTTCCTCTGTGATGAAGAAAGAAGGAGCTGGAGGAGGAGCTAGTGGAGAAGGAGGAGGAGCTAGTGGAGAAGGAGGAGGAGCTAGTGGAGAAGGAGGAGGAGCTGGAGGATCTTCATGTGCAGATGGAACCAGTTTTTCTTTTTTGTCAAATTTAAACATGTTTCTTTACTAAGAGAATCTTATAAATGTTTTTTTCTAATAAAAGAAGTGTTTTTCTTAATAAAGAAGAAAATTGACAGCTTTGTGTCAAAAATAAGAAGTTAAATACAGAAAATGTCAGTCTATCAGCTTTACAATTAGAACCAAATGACCGCAGATGTTTAGCCTGGATAACTGACTGATCCTGGTTTAAACCAGCTCTAATCCTGGTTTAAACCTGGTTTGTCCTGGTTTAAACCAGGTTTAATCCTGGTCTGATCCAAGTTTAATCCTGGTTGAATCCTGGTCTGATCCTGGTTTAATCCAGGTCTGATCCAAGTTTAATCCTGATCTGATCCTGGTTTAATCCTGGTTGAATTCCTATCTGATCCTGGATTAATCCTGGTTTAAACCAGGTCTGATCCTGGTTAAATCCTGATCTGCTTCTGGTTTCATCTTGGTTGAATCCTGGTCTGATCCTGGTTGAATCCTGATCTGATCCTGGTTTAAACCAGGTCTGATCCTGGTTTAATCCTGGTTGAATTCCGATCTGATCCTGGTTAAAACCACGTCTGATCCTGGTTAAATCCTGATCTGCTCCTGGTTTCATCCTGGTTTAAACCAGGTCTGATCCTGGTTGAATCCTGATCTGATCCTGGTTTAATCCTGGTCTGATCCTGATTTAATCCTGATCTGATCCTGGTTTAAACCAGGTCTGATCCTGGTTGAATCCTGATCTGATTCTGGTTGAATTCTGGTCTGATCCTGGTTTAATCCTGGTTGAATCCTGATCTGATTCTGGTTTAATCCTGGTTTAAACCAGGTCTGATCCTGGTTAAATCCTGATCTGCTCCTGGTTTCATCCTGGTTTAAACCAGGTCTGATCTTGGTTGAATCCTGATCTGATCCTGGTTTAATCCTGGTTGAATCCTGATCTGATCCTTGTTTAATCCTGGTTTAAACCAGGTCTGATCTTGGTTGAATCCTGATTTGATCCTGGTTTAATCCTGGTCTGATCCTGAATTAAAACTGGACAACAAAACATTTCTCAAACTTGGATGAACGAGTTTACAGTTTATGACTTTAAAAACCTAAAGAAAAAGAATACCACATGAACCTTTTCACTTTATAAATCCACTAACTTGCATTAATAAATAAGATTAAAAAATACATAATCCATCCATCCATTAGCTTCCGCTTGATCCCTAACGTCGGACCTGGTCTCAGCCTCAGTAGATCCTCTGTCTCTGAATGACGGTGGTCCAGGACAGGAGGGGCTCGGCCCGGATGGTGAGAACAACGCAGGGGACTGTGGACTCAAGATAGGCTGGCCGGGTTCAGAGGAAGTTCTGCTGCAGATCCAACCCACCCAGGAAACATCTCCCATCCAGGAAGAGCTACAGCTGACCTTTGACCTTCAACCCTGCAGCTCCCACAGCTGACCGTTGACCTTCAACCCTGCAGCTCCCACAGCTGACCTTTGACCTTCAACCCTGCAGCTCCCACAGCTGACCTTTGACCTTCAACCCTGCAGCTCCCACAGCTGACCTTTGACCCTGGACATCACCTGCTGTCTCAGAGCTCACAAACTGTTTTATTTATTTCCAGTAAATGTCGTAACACGCAGAGACAACGAAGATCCTTGAACTTCATGGAGTTTTGGACACATAAACACCTGAAAACCTGGAAACTGCAGCAGAAATGGAATAAATGAAGCTAAAAAAAAATTAATTAACATTGAATCTGTCAACGCAGAAAATGCTTTTTTTTTTCAGGTTCACAAACGTCACAAATCTAATTAAAACCTTTAACAAACTTTTTGCAGATTTTTGTATAAAGTTTTAATCTGGAGAAAACTTAACAGCTAAAAAAATTTCTGACTTTTTAAATGAACATTAATTTGAAAAGAACATGAAGTTTACATTTAAAGTTTGTAAAGTTAGAAAGAAAACGTTTGTGAGCTAAAATTGTTGTATTTCTGTTGAGTTCACTGACTGAATAAAACATTATCGACTGAAAGTCGCATCGTTTTCCAACTAAATGGTGTTTAACTGATGCAGCTCTACTTCCTGTCGTAGGTGGTGGCTGATGTCGTTTCCTCTTGGCGTTATGTTAACACCAGCAGCTCCTGGCTAGCTGACCATCCTGTCAGGAGGTTTTTTCTCTTCTCAGCTTCATTTTAGTTGAATTAATGACACGACTGTGATCAGAAGATGTTTATTGTTATTTTCAGAGGAGCAGTTCCACTCCTGGCCTCACTGGGGGCAGCGCAGCACACCTCAGTAATTAAAACATTATTTATGTCTTTATGAAATGAATTATATAGTATTTTGATTGAACTTGTCTACTCTCCTAAATCCATCTCAGAGTTTGTCCAACCAGGGGGACAGAAGCTGAACTCTGACGAGTCCAACACGGGTTCCTCCACCGTTCCTGACCAGAACCGCCTCTGTCGGGTCCGTCTCGTCTTCGTCCTCGCTGACCGCTGACGTCTTCAGAAGTCGTCGTCGTCACAGATGTCCAGGTACACGTCGAAGGCCTCTCGGTTGCAGTTTCCGTCCGGCGTGAACACGTACTTGTGGAAGGTTCCGTCCACACAGATGGCTGCAGAGACCAGACAGGAGAACCATGGCTAACGGCTAACGGCTAACGTTACATTCCTGCTCGCTACATCTGACCAAACAACCAACAGCTGTCTAGACTGGTTTAAACCAGACCTGTTACCACCTCAGGCCAGGTCCTGAACTGTCTAGAACCAGGCCGTTCCCGGTGGTTCTAGAGGGTTTGGGTTTCGTTCACTCACCGATGACCGAGTTGACGTTCTTGGACGTGTTCTTCCCGAAGGCGCAGATGCAGGCGCACTCGGCGGGAACGGTGAAGCTGGCCAGAGACCACTGGCTGTCCACGTACTGACCAATCACAGGCCCCACCTTCCCGACCCGCGCCAGCCTGCAGGAGGAGGAGCAGAGGTCAGAATCTTCAGAACCGGGTCACAGAGACGAGGATCGGCGGGGCGGTCTCTTACGCTGAGCGGCGGTTCAGTTTGGTGTCCTTCAGAGCAAAGATGTGGACGGTTCCTTTATCGCTGGAGGCGCACAAGAAGGACGAGTCGTGGCTGAAGTTGATGCTGAAACAGAAACAGAACCCACACCGACCCGGCTTAGTCAGAGTTCTGGGTCTACTGTGTTCATCCACCAGAGCCGGTTCTGGTGGACTGGATGACAGTCGTATCTCTGACAGCTGAAGACACTTCTGAAGAACCAGAGAAGATGAAACAGCTTCCATCAGAAGAAGGAGAGACTGATGATTCCAGTCTGACAGAGAACTGGACGGAGGTTAAAGGTTAAGAGTTTAGGGGTTTAGGGGTTAGGAGGTTAAAGGTTAGGGGGTTAGGGGTTAAAGGTTAAGAGTTTAGGAGTTAGGGGTTTAGGGGGTTAATGGTTAAGGGTTAGAGGGTTAGGGGTTTAGGGGTTAAGGATTAAGGGTTTAGGGGGTTAATGGTTTAGGAATTAGAGGTTAAGGGTTGGGGGTTGGGGGTTAAGGGTTGGGGGGTTAAGGGTTTAGGGTTTAGGGGGTTAATGGTTAAGGGATTATGGGTTAAGGGTTAGGGGGTTAGAGGGTTAAGGATTAAGGGTTAGGGGTTTCGGGGGTTAATGGTTAAGGGGGTATGGGTTAAGGGTTAGGGGTTAGGGGTTTTGGGGTTCGGGGTTAATGGTTTAGGGGGTTAGGGGTTTAGGGTTTAGGGGTTTAAGGGTTCAGGCAGACAGAAACACCTGCTTTGATGTCAAACTCATTAGTGGAAAAACAGTTTTCAGGTAGAAAACAGGCTCTACATTCAGAGTTGATGACATCATCATGACATCACTGGCTGAAGATTCTGGAGGAAAAAGAAAACAAAATCCCAAAACTTCAGCTAGTTCCTGAACAATCACATGACCTAAAGACGGGTCCAGTGTGTTCTAGTCCAACACACCCGTTTAAGGCTAGAATCAGTTTATCTAGTGCACCCAGATTCCAGACCCAGTCCCAGTCTCAGTCCTAGTCCCAGTTCCAGTCCCAGCTCTAGTCCTAGACCCAGTCCCAGCTCTAGTCCCAGTCCCAGTCCCAGCTCTAGTCCCAGTCCCAGTCCCAGCTCTAGTCCCAGTTCCAGTCCCAGCTCTAGTCCTAGACCCAGTCCCAGCTCTAGTCCCAGTCCCAGTCCCAGCTCTAGTCCTAGACCCAGACCCAGCTCTTGTCCCAGTCCCAGTCTCAACTTCAGTTCCAGTCCCAGCTCTAGTCCCAGTCCCAGCTCTAGTCTCAGTCCCAGCTCAAGTCCCAGCTCCAGTCCCAGCTCTAGTCCCAGTCCCAGTCTCAGCTCCAGTCCCAGTCCCAGTCCCAGTCCCAGTCCCAGTCTTGGCTCCAGTCCCAGATCCAGTCCCAGCTCTAGTCCCAGTCTCAGCTCCAGTCTCAGTCCCTGCTCCAGTCCCAGTCCCAGCTCTAGTCCCAGCCCCAGTCTTAACTCTAGTCCCAGTCCCAGCTTTAGTCCTAGACCCAGTCCCAGCTCTAGTCCCAGACCCGGTCCCAGCTGTAGTCCCAGTCCCAGTCCCAGATCCAGTCCCAGCTCCAGTCCCAGTCTCAGCTCTAGTCCCAGCCCCAGTCTTAACTCTAGTCCCAGTCCCAGCTTTAGTCCTAGACCCAGTCCCAGCTCTAGTCCCAGACCCGGTCCCAGCTCTAGTCCCAGTCCCAGTCCCAGCTCAAGTGCCAGCTCCAGTCCCAGCTTCAGTCCCAGTCCTAGTCCCAGTCCCAGTCCCAGTCCCAGTCTTGGCTCCAGTCCCAGATCCAGTCCCAGCTCTAGTCCCAGCTCTAGTCCCAGTCTCAGCTCCAGTCCCAGTCCAAGCTCCAGTCCCAGTCCCAGTCCCAGCTCAAGTCCCAGCTCCAGTCTCAGCTCAAGTCCCAGCTCCAGTCTCAGCCCTAGTCCCAGTCCCAGTCCAAGCTCCAGTCCCAGTCCCAGTCTCAGCTCTAGTCCCAGTCCCAGCTCCAGTCCCAGTCCCAGTCCCAGTCCCAGCTCTAGTCCCAGCTCCAGGTCTCAGCTCTAGTCCCAGTCCCAGCTCCAGTCCCAGTCCCAGTCCCAGTCCCAGTCCCAGTCCCAGTCTTGGCTCCAGTCCCAGATCCAGTCCCAGCTCTAGTCCCAGTCTCAGCTCCAGTCCTCAGTCCCTGCTCCAGTCCCAGTCCCAGTCCCAGCTCTAGTCCCAGTCCCAGTCCCAGATCCAGTCCCAGCTCCAGTCCCAGCTCAAGTGCCAGCTCCAGTCCCAGCTTCAGTCCCAGTCTCAGCTCCAGTCCCAGCTCTAGTCCCAGTCCTAGTCCCAGTCCCAGTCCCAGTCCCAGTCTTGGCTCCAGTCCCAGATCCAGTCCCAGCTCTAGTCCCAGCTCTAGTCCCAGTCTCAGCTCCAGTCCCAGTCCCAGCTCCAGTCCCAGTCCCAGTCCCAGTCCCAGTCCCAGTCTCAGCTCTAGTCCCAGCTCCAGTCTCAGCTCTAGTCCCAGTCCCCAGTCTCCAGCTCCAGTCCCAGTCCCAGTCCCAGTCCCAGTCTCCCAGCTCTAGTCCCAGCTCCAGTCCCAGTCCCAGTCCAGTCCCAGTCCTCCCAGCTCCAGTCCCAGTCTCCCCAGTCTCCAGCTCCAGTCCCAGTCCCAGTCTCCAGTCCCAGTCCCAGTCCCAGTCTCAGCTCCAGTCCCAGTCTCCCAGTCCC